>NBIV01000221.1:0-139254 GCA_003194525.1 Gracilariopsis chorda
GTAGTACCGGTATGATAAAAGCTTCCGGTAATCCGGGTTTGTCGGTTTCAATTCCCGAAGACCGGGGTATCTTCTCCCCTTCTGGCGGGTTCGGACCACACCTTCAGTGGCCGATGACCGCTTCGAGCGGGAGGAGTAGCCTCGCTTCTCGTCCTCCGAGTCGGAGTCCGAGGAGCTCGAGCTAACCGAATGGTTTCGGGATGAGTCCGACGATGTCGAAGAATCGGAAGTCCGAATATTTTCGGTGGTGTTTCCGTCGATGACGGCGTTTCTTCTTCCCAGCAAGCTGGTCGTTGTGCGATGCCTCGTTTACTGGATCATCCGGGGATGGTTTGTCCATGAGGACAAACTGCTCCAGCGTCTCCAGGCGGGCACCAATCCGATGAAATCGGGCTTCAACTCCTTCGATGAAGGTGGCAGGTTGTCCCAAACTCTCCAACACCGAGTTGACGTCAGACCGTAAAATACGGAGTTCCTTGGCAACCTCCTTTACGGGCGTTGCCAAGACCACCTCTTGGAGGGATTTTAGTTCCCCTACAAGGGTGTCATGGGCATTCCACAGAGCGCGGACCTGGGATTCCAGGGAAGTCCCCTGGGGGGTGTTATCGCCTGTTCCATGGGGCCTTGAAGCCGCGATAGCGGGAGCAGGCCGGGTGCCTGGGGCACTGCGGCAACAGCCGGAGTCGATGCTGCATTCCCCTGCGGGGGTGGTAACGAGGGCAAAAGGAGGTTCCGGGGTTCCCGGTCGGGGGTATCATTCCGCGATGAAGCGGCTCCAGTACGGCTGGAACTTGTCCGTATAGGGATACGGGGTACGAACCGGACTTCGGAAGTGTCCGCGTTGTCGCGGGAGCGACTCCGCGTAACCACTGGCTCCGCATCGGAGGGATTTCTCGACATGACAAAATACCGTTACGGCGGGAACGATCAGGGAACTTCCGGTGAATGAAAACAAACCTCGTAAGAGGGAAAACAAAAACCGATTCTAGGTCGGGAGACCACTTTGTGGTGCAATGCCCCAAAGGGGAAAAACACCGAAAGACGTTCGGGATCTTCCTCTCACGAGGTGAACCCAGTTGGGTAGAGCCCTCCCAGAGGTGTCACGGTGAAGCCGGTTCGTAAGACCAGGGACTCCTGTCGCGACTTGCGCAGGGAGGTGAAGGCGAAGAATTGGTATCCGCGTGAGCGGGGTGTGATCCTCAGTAGAGGTATGTTTCCACGAAAGTGGGGGCGTGTGAGCAGATGCGCACACGAGGGCCACGGATAGCGGGAGGTGCTACCCTAAAAAGGGGAAAAAGGAAGGGCGAAGAGGAGGAAGAGAGGACGAAGTGAGTCGCGAGAGCGACGGGGACGAACGGCGATGCCGGTAACAATATCCCTATACAGGGCGAAACACCAATGCAATTAGAACAGTTATACTCCCAGTGATGGGTCCCTTTAAATGTGCAAGGGGGTTAGATGTCCCGTGGTTTACGGCGTTTCCCTCCAAGGAGGAGTAGAGTACGCGCGCAAGCGGCAACAACTAGAGCCCATTCCCCAGGTTGGGGTCCCTTGTTGGGGAAGGTTTATTGGTGCGACGGCAGTGCGCCGTCGCACTAAGTACTAGCTTCCCAGAAATGGGTGTGAAAATAATAATTAAAATCAACTAAAATACTCCACATTTCGTGGCAACATCCACTACTGTGGCCAACCGCCAATTGGCCCAAAACCGTGTCCCACGTGTCCATACCCACCATTGTGGGGCGTAGTTCATACACACACTACACAACCGATAATATCGGGAAAACGATCAAGTACCCAGAATCCCTCCCTGAGGGCGTTGCACTTCAGAAAGAAGGATAATTTAAAGAGAAACAAGTTTTGATGGAACTACCGACATTTTTTGACAGTCACAATGTCCAAGAGTGGCTCTCGAGTAAGATGAAAAGTGATACGTTCAAATACAGAGCTGACTACATCCATACTATCGGATTGATATCTTAGAGATCTGATTTGATGATATCTGATAGCTCTGACGCTTTGATGGTCTATCTTGACCAACAAGAAACCCGTCATGTTTGTGCAATCGAAATCAAAACTATGGCCGCTGTTCGAACTACTGAGGATGCTAGAGATGTATCAAGGAATTTTAATTCAAGCATTCTGATATATGGAGTCGGGAGAAGTGTAGATGCTGGGCCGGTGTTTCAACAATTGGTTCCATCTACCGAATATAGGCTGCAGTGTCTCCATCATGTAGTTTGTTTGAAAGCGAACAAGGTTTGTTTTGTTGTGGCTAAAGGAAGCACATGCGGCATTGGAGAGATAATATACACTGCCATCGTTGCATTTGATGAGGTTTTGCTATCCCAGCATAGTTATGTACTGGCTGTATTGAGGGTGGGAGGTTTTGACTGGGTCGGAAAAGACGCGCAGAACATTCCAAAGGAATATGATGAAATGATGCAATCTTCACATGCCACGGACCTTCATTCTTATGCTACCTACTATAGTCTGAGTCTGGCATACCGGAGATTAGTTTCACTGAAAGGGACGCTGCCGCCAGCCCGAATGATACGTCCAACAATTTTTGGTCTACTGGAACCATTTGAAAGGAGGAGTCCATGAATTTAGTCGTACACTCACTTCTCTATGCTTTACGAACTCCTCGGAGAACCCAATTGTAAGTATCATCTGCCGTTTGCTTTGCTCGAAGGTAAACAATGCCGCTATCGTACACAGATTATCCCTGGCCAAAAACAGTGGGGCTCTACCTGACACCTGGAATGATGTGAAGAGTGGCAAAGGCTATCGAGAGTTAAGACACGTTGTTGCGCGTTGTGCGTCTTTTGCTTCATATGCAAGACAGCTGGCGAAAGAATACAATGCACTGTTACAAACAGAGACATCTGGAGCCCAAACCTGTATAAGCCGAAACTCATTGCCATCAGCCAACGATCAGAGTAGAGTAATTATTCAAATGAAATCACGGTATCAGCGTGATGTGGTGCAGAAGTATAATCGACCGGAGGACACGAAAAGGAGATTTTTCTAATCACTCTTGCACAAAAGGGTGAAAAGAAAGGATTCATACTGTGCATTTTGTTCATACAGTTATATTAAAACCTCTAAAACAACCATTCCACCTGCTGATTGGGATGAGTTTTGAAAACAGGTCCCTTGAACAGATATAGTACATTCTAAGTACAAATGAGACCGTCATAGTGATAGAAGGAATTCAGATTACCATTTCATATTGAATTTCTATCGTGTACCGTTGAAATAATTAAGCCATGAAATATGTTAGCATCGTTGATGACCTTTGAAAGAAGGATCATTCATTATTCAGTTTAATTTGGCGGCTCATTGATAAACTTCCTGAAAAAGACTTTGCGATGTTGGGCTACTACTATTTCGGGCCCTGAAACTTCTTCGGCAATAGGCCCATTCAGTAGGAGGTACAATTTGGTAAACGATAAAAATGTCACAAGCATGGAGTGCGGTTAAATAAATTGTCGGTAAAAGGGATTTGAACAATGGCAATTCCTGGGATTCATAACCGGTGGGTGTTAAAAGAATTTGCATAAATGTATAGAATAAACGTGCTTATGATGCAAACGAGTGTTGATAAAGAATGCAGGAACAAACTCCAAAGGAGGACGCTTTTATCGTTCATGAGCCTAGATCACAAATTTTAGTTGTTTATTGAACATTTTTCACGTTTATGGCATTTCTTTCAATTTGTTACCATGGTTGATCATCTTTGTTGAACGCCATTGGCATGCAAGCAATTCTCGACCCGTACAAGACTCATATCCCCTAGCGACGCGAAATTAATCTAACAAGCTACCGCTAGGATTTGAAACCGTAAAAACGCTCTAGAACTGTGTTCGTCGTCCCATTTCTCGGTGAGGTCGTCCCATATCCCGGTGACCTCACTAATCTGCGGTGAGGCTCACCGAACAGTGCGGCGGGCGGGACGGGGATACGGTGATACGGGACGGCCTCACCGGCCTCACCCTGAAAAATCGGTAAGGAAATTTCCTCACCGAAGTGGCATGGGGCTAAGCAAAGGAACCTTCCTTTTTGAGCCGTCTCTAGCTAGCTACCACTACAGGCCGCCCTTTTTTTTAACGTATTATTTCACGACAAAGCTGATTCGTTCATTCAAACCCGGTTCCGCCTACGCTCGTGGAAGCTCACTACAAGTATCGCTGGACAAGCTCGCATTAGTGTCTGGCCGGACACTTTTGTAGCCCAGTCGTCTCACAATGAACGCTGGTTTTTTTATCACGTTGTGGATGAATGACATCCACAACGTGATATGAAGTGGTTTTGATCATCATCGTCGTCATGATGATCAAAACCACTTCATAAGAAGGTCGCCTTTATGCGCATCCAAATTGTACAAAGTGGAAAAGCAGAGTCCGTTCCGAACGTTTGAAGACGTCGAATTTTGCAATATGAGTGTGGAGCCGCGTGCGTTGACGCTGAGATCGGAGACGGTTGGCACAAACTGGTAAGAGCACGGCAATGTTGGGGAGGCATCGGAAGGCATGTGGCGTGTAGTGAAGGGGGCCTTTGGAAGTTCGAAATATGGAGCCGCAGTCTTTATGTAAAGCACCATTTTCATCGCAATAGCTGCTTCTCTGCAAAAGGCAGTCGAGGTCAGCAATATTCAGCTGTCAACAAGTTTGACCGCAATGTAATTTGAATGGCGGTTAGTTCAAATTGGTGATGAATGCCAAAGCTAGCAGCTAGGCTTCAGAGAACACCACCATTGAACATGAAGAGTGAGTCTCCCGCTCGAATGGAGCATAGAAACCTGCAATCAAACGAACGATTGCATTCAAAGTGACATTCATGTTTCCTGGGCAATCTTGGTTTCGAGAGAGAGAAGACCAGTCCTAAACGACGACATGTCATTCCACAAGTACTCTACACGTCGGCAGAACAACAAATAGACGTGCCAGTGTAGATCTACCAGGAATCGAAATATGAATAACCATATCCCCGATATGAAACAGTAGTCTGGGAGGAAAAGTGGAAGGCTAGCCAACCTCTGGTACCAAAGGTAACATTGTCCTTTCGCGCCATTATCACACAAATGCAGTGGAGGTTTCGGAGGACATAATGTTCCGATGGTACAGTACCGTCGGTAATCCTTAACCCTTTACTGTTAGAGAAATACTAAGCACTGATGCTTTCGTGTTTTATTCATCCAGTCCAAAATGATTCGCATGCATCACTACTAGAAAATGCATCGTAAAAATAGTCTGTTTGGGACCGCCCTGACATTAACCACCAACGGCGTATCGAAACGCGTTTAGCCATGCTTGGAAGTATGCAAAGGCAGCATTGAAGGCGTGCATGCCATTTCTTGGTACACTGTAGAACGGAGAGTAAATGCGTACACACAGATTATTGCGCGAGCACATACACGATTGCTGGCTACCATCCATTAACGAGTGTTTCTTTACATAGGTCGGTCATGATTCAAAAAGTATGAGGTTGGGAACCGAGGGGAGGGAACATGTGTGTAGACTTTGTTCACGAGAGTTGTGTTCAAACAGACGTGTTTTCAGGGGCTGATGGGGAAAGCACATCTTAGGAAGCGCTAGACTTTTCTGCCTTTTCAGCCTCGGCTCTTGCCTTCAGTTTGAGTTGGGTGTACCAAACGACGCCAGCCAGAGTGAGGGCCATTCCGAAAACATTGGCGGGCTCAAAAGGTCGTCTGAAGATCAGAAAGTCAACACAAAACAAAAACGCAGTCTTTCCGTTACCGACAACGTTGTAGGTGACAGCTGACGTCTTGCCGATCAACAAGAAGATCGACACATTGACACAAAGAGCTAAAGCACCCGTTAACAGAATTGAAGACACGTTGCGCGTGGTAGGAGCGAAATGGAAGATAGAATCGGGAGAGTAAGGCGAGTAATTGTCGAATATGGGTAAGACGGGGATGATGGAAAGTGCAGAAAGTGGGGCAATGTAGAGTTGAAGCTGAAGTGGATTAGCCTCCAACGACTTTTGAAGCGAGCCACACCATATCTGATAGAAGGATGTGCACAGGATATTTGCAAGAGCGAAAAGTGTGCCGACCGCATTGAGTCGAAAGTCGGTTGCACCGGTAATTAAGACGCCCACGCACATGGTTGCAAGCGCGCCCAGGAAAGTGGTGGACAGAAACTTGCGGAACACCAACGCCTCAATGATAACGACGCCAACAACGGTCATGTGCTTCATGACTTGATAAAAGCCTATAGAATTGTGCTTTAAACTGAGGTTGGAGAAAACGACAAAGCCCGTACCTGCTACGGCAAGCTTGAAGGCTTTGCGAATGTCGAGACGTTTGGGAGTGAAGACGCCGAGGCGGGCAAGGAGTAGCAGACCGAGCGTGGTGCACACAAAGTGAATGAAGGTGAGAGTTACGGCGAAGCCGAAACCGCCCTGGAAGACGAGTTTGTTTGCGGAAACGATACCCGTGGATGAGAAGAAGTTGAAAGCGATAACGCCGGCGACTTCTAAGTAAGGCGGGTCATCGGATGTAGAGGCGTCGGGCTTTTCGGACGGGGACTGTGCTGGCAGCACGGAGGTGGTCTGCCCTTGTTTGACGGCCATGAGAGCTGTCGGAGGGGATGGGGGGGGGGGTGGGAGGGGGGTGTCGAAGAGCACGGGGATCGAGAAAGGAGGAGGGGATGCGGAGGGGATGCGTGTTTCGGGGTAGGGGTGAACGGGGGAGGGGTTTTCGTTAGGGGGGAGAGGGAGGTGGTGGTAGTTGGGGGGAGGGGGGGGGGTTCGGATGGAGCAATGGCGGTGGGAAGGGGGGGGGGCACGGCGGAGACGGGAAGAAGTGCGGCTGCTTTACATTGGCGGAGACACTCCGCTGACGGTAAGCGCATGGCCAGCACGCGCTCATTCCCGCGGAGCACCTGTGGTGCTCTCTCAGTGTAAGGCGCGGCGCCATAATCGGCGCTGTTTGAAAATCAAATTTGATCTAAGACAAGTCGCGCCCGCCAGGCGTCTGTGCAGAGCGTCGTTGCCGTTGGGTCAGTCCGCCCCCGCCCCCACGCCGCTGTCCGCGCTTCTATCCATCTCGCTGCTCCCGCCGCTCCAGCGGCACGCCCAGCGAAATCGCTTCGTCCCTCATCATCTCGTTCTCCTCTACTAGAGCCTCTTCGAACACCGCCACTCCCGCCGGGATAACTCTCGTCACCACCTCCCTGCTCAGCACCCCATCCAGCCACAGCTCCTCTACACGGTCCGCGTAATGTAACTTGCGCCAGAAACTCTCCCGCAGCACGGCGCTCAGCGCCACACAAATCACCCGCACACTCAACGAAGGGTGCACAATTGTCACTGCCTTCAAGTTCTTCTTGTGCATCCGCGATAGTCGACCGCGCATCCGAATCAACCACCACGCCATCCACACCGGCGACGAAAACGCGGAATGGACGTATAACACCCTGTACCCACTGCCGCAAATCTATCGCAACAAACATGTCAGAAAATGCCCCCTGTTCTGCTCGTTGTTCTCAACGCCAGCAAATCTCAACTTACGTCCTTCGTTTCGCGTAGAAACAGCTTGAAGCACTTTTCCCACACACCATCTCCATGCGGGACCAACGCGGGAATCACCATTACTATAGCGTTTCCTTCATTGTCTGCAATCAGCGATCCGTCATCTTCTCGAATTACCGTTACTACACCCTTGTTCTCTACCTCACTCAGATCCGCCTCATTTGCGTTCTCAACTTCTCTTTCATATGCGCTGTCTTGTTCTCCGCTCATACTCATTCCTCGCAACACGCACCCTACCTCTTCGCGCGAACGTTGCACCCTTTAGTGTCTGTAACTTCGTCCTGCGCCGTCTTATCCACTCACTGCGTTTTCTTGCAACCCCCCCCGCTCAAATTTGCTGTCTCTACCATGGGCAGCTGTGAACCAGCCCTGAACCTGGAGCCCGACAGCAATGCATACGTTTCATTTTTATGTTGGGACAGCGTGCACCCTCATGGCATGCTGCATGCCGTTGGCGCAGTTTCATGCTGTTGACCATCACCAGAGTAATCCATATTCGTTCCTTTACTTATCTGTCACAGGACACTTCTACAATCATTGCAGTCATTCACTCATGGTGAGCGCTCTAGAGGCAGATAGATATGGCATCAGAAGAGGCAAGTAACGCAGCAACAAGTTCATAATTTGACTCCGCTCGTTTCTAGGCTTGTCCAACAAGCGTTGGTTTGGGAAGATTAACACCTAGTCAAAGCTTTAGGCGTGTTGATCTGGCACACGCCTATGGCCTTTCGTGAAACCCAACCGACGGAATGGCCCGATTCGAGCTCTACACGACATCGGTCTAGAGTTATAGCTAACTCCCGTTTCTGAATTCACAAGTACTCCTTCCCAAAGCTCATAGCAACAGTAGATGTATGCATGTATGTATGTCCATGCGTCGTGTTCCTAATCTTGAAGACCCAGTGGAGAAGGCTATCTTGCGAAGAGAAGCCCTCAGTACCGGAGCAGGGAAGCATTCGCTCCGGCCATTTTTAAATCATGTCTTACCATTCTCGTTTTTAAGGGGGCAGTAGCAGCTTAGTCTTTCGTGATGCGCCTGCATGCGGCACCAAGCGAGGGGGTGGAACTGTGACGATGGATAGATCCAAGCACTAACCGTTTCCCTTGGCTAGAAACCTTTCAGCACCTAGAACTGGGAACGGCCGGCCCCACAGTTCAACCGGCTCTAAGAAAGTTGCTGAGTTCAACAAAACTGAAGACTCATTTCTCCTGAGCTCTGAAAACCTTTCTGTCTCTCTCTTTTCCTTTTGCTGCTTAATCAAGCACTTCGGTGACCGCTTTCATCAAATGAGAAGCACTGTGGTAATTGGGATGATTGGACTTGAGTGCCTTGTCAACAGATTGTGAAGAAGCTTCTGACGATTATTCACATGCCAACCACCTGAAGGCGTGGTCTCACCACAATTGCACATCACCATAATGTAATCTAATCCCTTTGCTGGTGTCTTGAAAGCGCTGACATCTCGTTCTACACCACACCACCGTCAGGAAGAATAAATGGGTGAAAACTCAAAGAATGCCAACACTTCCTCTGAGAATTGTGACATGTTCAAAATAGCGGAGCATTGCTGCTCCAACAAGTAGCGCTTTTGCTCCCGAAGAAATCATATATTTGGATTTCTTTGACAGCAGAACGCCTGATTCTACGTCTGGGAGTGTTTGTATACCGCCGTACTCAGAACGCGGAAAGAAGACAGACAGTATGACCAGATCTCCTTGCGACGCCCAACACGTGCAGGGTATCAAAGACAAGCAAAATTCTGTTTCACTCACTTTTCTTAGTACGACAGTTTTGCCGTTTTGCCGAGGACTGTTCGTGGCGGGCTCCTGGATACCCCCATGCCCCAATCCCAGATCTGTATCACCTTTCAGCCTGCTGTAGAGTCAGGCTGAACGTCTACAACCCTGTAGCCCCATCTACGAGCTCCAAGTCAGCCAACGGTACCGTTACCAACGGTATCTACTATGAAGGGCAGTTGATGGACCGTCACTGCTAGAATGTGCGTGGCAGGAGTAGTCAAAGAAGACTGTCTACGACCGGTCACCTTTTAACACCTTCAGTAACCCAGAACTTTCTAGCAGGCAATTCGCCAGGTACAAAGGTAGAAAGCAACTGGTGCGCCCGTGATGGACTCGCCACACAAGTTGAGCATGTGGGGCTGCCATTCGCAGCTCCACATGCTCAACTTGTGTGGCCTGCGAAAGATACACCCAGTTTCAAATCAAAACATTCCGCTTTAATTGAACAAAGTGAAGTAATTTGATACCAGCTTCCTACAGTGCCCGAGAACAAGATCACACCATGGAATTGCTTCCTCGCCTCAGATTGGTTCATGTGGAGGAAAGGAGCACCGCCATACGATGCACGTTACCGGTACGTGACATGTGCTCGCACATTGCTATGGAGTTTGGCATTGCTTCTGGGGTAAGGGTTAGATTGCTAGCCTTGGTTTTGACGAGGGATATGATAGAGGTAAGGGTTTAAATCACTGATATTGCTCACGCCGCAACAATGAAGGCGAGGGGACTTCCCTCAGAGAACTCGTTCGCATGGAGTCACATGTGTAAGCTTATAGAGAGACGAAAGAAGAGATCAGCAG
Source organism: Gracilariopsis chorda (assembly GCA_003194525.1). Lineage (NCBI taxonomy): Eukaryota > Rhodophyta > Florideophyceae > Gracilariales > Gracilariaceae > Gracilariopsis > Gracilariopsis chorda. The sequence continues at coordinate 10,161 of NBIV01000221.1, forward strand.
CCTCACCTATCGAGGGAATGCTAAAGGGTTAGCGGTGTAACCCTTTAACCGTTTAACCCTTGTTATCAAAGGTAGACGGGTAATGTTACCAAAAGGTAGTCATACAAACGACTATTTCACATATCCTTGGTCGCCTGGCTGCTGTGTACTCTCTACTCTGAAAGAGTGCTCTATTAACTAACAGAAAACTCGAGAGTGCGGATGTGGGAGCGAATCAGCAGCAAATGCCGAGTTCGCGTTTCTTCCATGTCTTCAGCAGTAACATCCCAAGGGAGGCTCATGCCGGCAGGTATCAATCAAGTAGAACAGATTCATTTATATCGACAATCTTCTTCTCTAACAGGGACGCAGTCCACCGCAGAGACAAGCATAAAGCAATAAAACAAGCTAGTACCCATATATATATATGCTCTTTGCACCAAGAGCAACCCGAAGTAACAATCGAAAGCAAGCAAACAAAAAAAAGAAACGCAAGAAGACGAAAAAGCACACTCAGATACAACATCTCCCTGGTTCACTCAGATACCCAACAGTGACAGAGTGCATAAAGCAATCTCTCACAGACCCATATGAACAGCGGTAGTAAGTACCCGTTCTTCCATCGAAGTCTCGTATCTCGCGGCAAATGCCGTGAACTGCAATCCCTCAGTGAGTGACGGTATGCGAATAGCCCGTTGGTACCGTGGACTGTTCACCAACATCACACGACGGTCGCAAGCAACCATACCACAATACGTTTTCATCATCATAGCTTTGCCCTTGTACTCCACGATGTGTCCCGGTGTGGCACAGCTGTTGTTTCCATCACAGAACACACGAGCGTACATATGGTTCTTGTACATCAGTTCGTGGCGTTCCATGTGCTCCAAGGAGTGTGCGCCGATGCAGATAGCCGGACGATCATCTTCTTCCTCTTCGCCACCTTCAGTCTCGGGAATTAGAGAACTTGGAATGGAAAGGGAGGAAGCGTTGACGGACTTTGCGACGCACCAACTGATAGAAGATTCTTCTCCCTCTTCACCCTCTCCTTCTTCTCCTTCAGCTTCAGCTTCTCCTTCACCTTCGGCTTCTTCTGCTTCACCTTGGGCTTCTTCTCCTTCAGCTTCTTCACCTTGAGCTCCTTCACCTTCGGCTTCTTCACCTTCGGCTTCCTCGCCTTCTCCTTCTTCACCCTCTCCTTGTTCACCTTCAGATTCCTCGCCTTCTCCTTCTTCTTGCTCAGCTGCTAGTGCACTGAGTGCTATGCACTCCTCATCTTCAGAGCAGTCAGAGGCAGCCGAGCAGGCAGGGTCTCGGCTCAGACATACACAGCCCTCGCTGTTCCGGCACTGCACGTACTTTTGAGAGGAGTCGTCCACAGTGACACAGAAGCGATCCCGTGCGCAATCAGCGGATGTTTTGCAAGGCGTGAAGTTCAGTCCTTCACCTTCTTCGCCTTCACCCTCTTCCTCACCTTCGCCCTCACCCTCTTCCTCACCTTCCCCTGGGACTACGACGGGTTCTTTCGGAACTGTCTCACCCTCACCCTCACCCTCCTCACCCTCACCTTCTTCGCCTTCGCCTTCTCCCTCACCCTCACCTTCTTCGCCTTCGCCTTCTCCCTCACCCTCTCCCTCACCTTCTTCGCCTTCGCCTTCTCCCTCACCCTCTCCCTCACCTTCACCTTCGCCTTCGCCTTCACCCTCGCCTTCTCCCTCGCCTTCTCCCTCGCCTTCTCCCTCACCTTCGCCCTCACCTTCAGTCGCGGTAGACGGGGCAGTAGTGGTCGGTGCCTCAGTAGCAGGAGCCGGCGGGGCAATGACAGGTACGTTACCCTGAGAAGCGGATTCAGACAGGCACAGAAAGTTGGCATTACACACCTCACCAATTGCACAGTCTTCATCCGTAGAGCAGAAAGATTCGTCCGAGAAGCAGAAGCAATTGGTACCACCAAAGCAATCGACAAAGTCATCATTCGCATTAGACTGACGACAAGTTCGATCGCCCTGACAATCAGACGAACTTTCACAAGCATCAAAGTTAAGGCCGGATTGCTTGGACAACACATCTTGCTCCCCGCTGACAGCCGATGTGCTCTGCTCTGTGCTGTCGACTTGGGTGGTGGGCTGTGAAGAATCGGCACGACAGATTCCAGAATCGCACAGCTCCCCACTCGAGCAGGTATCATCAGCCTGGCAAAACGGTTCTTCAGCAAGACAAGAGCAAGCTTTGGCCTGCAAATCACAATCGGCCAAGTCAGATCCGTGCATCTGAACGCAAGATCGACCGTCCAAACAGTCGGCATCCATCTGGCAGACATCTCCATTCAAACCGTCCCTGTTGACAGAGTTGATTCGCCTCGTAGACAGCCAGTACTGCACGACGTGATCCATACGCAAGGCGTCCGTGGGCGGGTCAAGGCGCGTCTTCAAGATCGGTTTGTTGTTGAATAGACGGCGAAGAAGCGCTTTCTGCGGATGGAGGTTGAGCGTACGATGGTTTGACACGACGTGATTGACGGGGCGTGGCAGATGTGCGGCCAATTGTAAAGGCAGTGGGGCGATGTTTCTAGGCGTTGTACGTCGGGGTGAAACAGCTGGTACAGCGAGTGCCACGGCGATCAAGGCCAACACGAGGCAGGTGTGCACGAGGAACAAGACGCGCATGGTGAAGAGATGTGGGGCGGAGTGGGGGTTAGTGGGTGGTAGGAGGCGGGCAGCGTGGCGACTGTTGTGCGGTGAAAAGTAGAACAAGCAAGGCGACGGGTCGCAGTGTGTAGCCGAATCACGTAAGGGTTGAAGCGGGAGGGGAGTGGGTGTGCGTGTGTGTGGAATAAATAGGGGCGGAAGCGGCGGGCGATGGGGGAGCGGAGACTACTCGCAGCGTGAGGTGGGGTAGAGCGGGGTGAAAGGGGGGAGCGTTGAAAGCGGAAGCAGGCTGGGGACTACAACGGAGTCGAACGGCACACATGACGTCTGCGCAGAGGGCGACGGAAAGGCAGTACACCACGGGGGACCACGGGGGGAGAAGGAAAGGAAGAAGTGCGCAAGCGCACGCACTCTGAGGTGTGGGATGGTCCGACGCGGGGCGGCTGGGTGGTTGGGCACGCTCGTGGGAGACTCGACTGAGCGCGCGCGGATGTGGGGCGAGCGAATGACCGCCACGCACGCATGCTTCCAGATGCGCTCTGGCAGCTGCGTGGCGACAACAGCGCGCGTCGCACGGCGCGCTGGCGACGTGAGATCACGCGCAGATGACTTGTGCTCAAGCGCACTTCCGCACGTGTTACACGGTGGCGTGTGTGTACACGGTGCGACGTGGACGCGTGTGGTGTTGTTGGGGGGTGGGGAGCTTCACACGCTGCGCGCTGCGGGCGGGGCCGCTGACGCAAACTGTAATTGGGCGCTTGCGTGCTGCTGCGAAGTGCGCGGGGGGGGAGGGGGGCGGCGGCGCAGGTTGTGCACGTCGCACTGACGTCAGTTGCGCGTGACGCCAGTTGCGCGTGACGTGACGGCAACGACGGGTCACCCGCGCGCGCCAAGGTGCACGCCGTGCACGGCCCGCACGGCCCGCACGGCCCGCACCGCACGCACCGCACCGGCATCCGTACGTGCCGCACCACTGTGTCCAATCAGCAACTTTACAACGCGAATGCAGCTCGGTCAATTTCTCCTTTTTATCAACCAATAGCACTTGAGAACAGCAACAACAAAAACAAAACCGCTATTACACTACGAAAAACACAAAGCGACGAGGCAAAACACACACACAAACACACACACAAACACACACACCCTCGTCCACCTATACCACAACCCGCCCTACAAAATGTCAATCACACAAATAAAAAAATAAAAATCACTAAAACACCGCCGCGCCATCATGATGATCCACCCCCCCCCCAGCCGCCGCCGCAGCACACATCTCGTTCAACACCCCATCTTCCGTAGGCATGAACAACAACTCCTCCCCCAGACCAAAACTTTCATTCACCCCAACAACGCCACCCCTCCCAGCATCTGCAACACTGATCTCCGACTGCGCCTCCTCAACCGCCAATACCTTCACCCCCCCCTCCAGCTCCCCCAGCTCCAGTCGCGCGTACGGTGCCAGCAGTCGCTTCACCTCATCTGATGCCGCACTGCTAGGACTAGATGGCATACTGTCCTCCTCCTTTCCCTCACCGTTTGGGTCCCCTCCCATCATCTTCCTCTCCTCGTATTTGCTGCTGCTGCTGCTGTGCATCTGCTCCGGTGAATAGCTGCCGCTGTACGTGTATCCATTCTCCACCGCCCCGTCGTAGCGGCGGTAGTTGTAATTCGCCCCTACCGCCTGACTCAGCGCCTGATGCACTTGTAGCGCCGATGTGCCCGCCCAGCCCTGCTGCGCCTGCGGCAGTGGCGGCGGCTGAGGCTGAGGCTGTAGCTGCTGCTGCTGCTGCTGCATACGTAGCTGACATTGTGCCGCCACTGTCATCGCGGCTGGAAGCACCCCGTCCCGCGGCCGCTTGTTGCCACGCCACAACCGCCCGTCGTGAGGAAAATCCGCGCCTTGATTGCTATAAGTACTTGTTCCCGCCATGATACCCAATCCCAAGCTGGCGCCCACGGCGCCGGCACTGTTCGCCGTCACTGCCGCCGCCGCTACTGGCGACACGCCGGCCACCCCACTGCCCGTCCAAACTGTGGACGGCGGTGGTGGCAGCGCTCTATGCATCAGCATAGTGTTGTCGTAGGGCGGGGCTGGCGCCGCAACTGCATGCGTGCTTCCCGGCGTGCCCTCACTGTCTGATAGGGGGCGAAGAAGCGGAGGTGTGACGCATGATATTGGTGACGGAGTGGCGGTTGCACCGCCACTCGCCGCCGTGGTGTATTGTTGCAGACTGTGGTACGAAGGCAGCGGCGGCGGTAATTGAGAGTGCATGCCCGAGCCATACAACGCCGGAGGAGACTGCATTCTTCGAAGATTAGGGGGTTGTTGTTGTTGTTGTTGGTGGTGGTGATGCTGCGGCTGTCTGTGGTGATGTGCAGGTAGCAACTGGGGCGGCGGCAGCGGCGCCACCGGCGTGCACGAAGTGGGCGGCGACAATGCATGCGCAGGCGGCAGAGCGTGCATGGCGATGGCATGGGGCGGGGGTGGCGGCGGATGGGGTGGCGGAGGAGCGCTGTGCATTTCAGCGGCAGCGGCGGCGGCGGCGGCGGCGGCTGCTGCTGCAGGGGGTGGTGGAGGTTGAGGGGGAGGGTGGGCCAATCCGGCAGAACGCCTCTCGCATCGACCCTCGTGGAAGTTTATGCTGGAGAGCCACTTGTACCTCTTTCCGCAGCCGTCGTACTTGCACATGTATGGCTTTTCACCGGTGTGGATACGCGCGTGGATGATCATGTTGGAGCGCTTGGTGAACTGACGACCGCATTGAGGACAAGGGTGCGTGAGCTTGGTCTTGCGAATGCGCACTGGGGTGCGTCTGTGATCCATGTTGGGTGAGAAAGAGAAGGGTGGGGGGCAGGGGGGGGATGGTGGTGGTGGTTGGGAGAGGAGCACGGAGGTGATGGGTATGAGGGAAAAGACGCGCGGCGATTATTTATGTAGCAGGTTTAGGTGCGGATTTTGCGTGGGGGGGGGGGGGGGGCTGGTTTTCGGTGCCGATATGTGACGTGATGGACATTGGAACGGCGGGCGACAGATGCGGCGGCGCGCAGCGAGCGGGCGCTTCGCTGACGCCGTGACGCGGGGGCGTGCGTGATGGCGCGCTGAAAACGGGGCACGGGCGCGGCTTTCGTTTGGGGCAGCCGTGCTGCACGATGCGCGGGCTGTGCTGCGCGCACACGCGAAGAGCCGCTGCGTGAAGTGAGCAGCCGTGACGACGCCGCCCAACAGCAAACGCAAAGTGCGCTGATGCGAGCCATGCAGCGCGCAACCGCACGGCTTCGCGTGTACTTTTGTTCCCTTTTGGCGAGCGCGAAAGCGTTTCTCTTCCAGCAGCCCGTCTTCGCAATTTGCCCAATGCTGCGTCAGGTGCAAGCGCGCGCGCCTGAAATTTAACCTAATTCGCCTAATGCGTTCACCAATATTGCCTTACCTTCTGCACCCGCCGCCCGCAATGCCAGCGCGCGGCGTGTGTTTCCGAGCGCGGAAACAACCAGCTACGCACTCATGTGACACATTTTGCGTTGTTCGCAGCCGCCCGCCAAACGCAAACGCAGCGTGACCAAACAACCGCGCGCACTTCGCCGCCCCCCCCCCCCCCTTACAGAGCGCTCAGCTGCGCAAATTCCATGCGCACCCCGCCGCTCGCGTCGACACAATATATTCTGAGCTTAAACAATTTTTACTCGCGGAAGCAGCAGCACATGCGTCACGCCCCACTGCAGCAACCACAGCGCCGCGCGCACCTACTCGTGTGCAAAAATGTGCACTGTACTGTAGTCTACACACCAACATCCATCTGCGCTTTCGCAGCACCTTTTCAAAAACCAAATGTCCTCATCATCGTCCCGTTGCACAACCCTTCCACTCTCAACAACAACAGCTCGCCACATGCCCGTGCGACGTCAACCCGCAAACAAGCGCATCTCCGTCACTTCTCAAGTGCACCCCGTCCGCCCCCGCCAACAGCATTCCCCTCCCTTTGCAAGCAAACTGTAAGTTGGTTCACTCCCATGTTTTTGCACCGATTTTGTGAGCCATGAGGCGCAACCGCCTCCATCATTATAACACTTTTAACACAGTTAAACCCTTCCCTGTACACTACGTTGCATCATTCGCAACCGACATTAGATAGATTGCTTTCTTGTGCTTGGAGAAGGCACCAACCGCCCCTGCTCCTCTCCAGTTCAAAGCCACTTTTGGGTACGTAACTTTGCTTGTACCGACCTGTTTCTGCTGCCGTTTTGCATTGCCGCGCCCATGGCGCCCCGAATACGCTGCCGACTGCGCGTTCAACAGCCGCGAACAAGCGCGCTCGCTGCTTTGCCGTGAGCCAAGCACTGTAGTGCGCAGTGCCACCTCACCGTCGCTTTCGGCAATCATCACCTGTGTCACACAGCACATGAGCTGCTTCTGTTCCCCTCCCACGCGCATCGCTGTGCGAACAACCGTACTGCGCCCGATAGCGATAACCCATCTACTAGACAACTGTAACTCGTGCCGTTGTAAGCGTATCTCCCGTACGCAGAGCGCTTATATTCTCGCACTGATTTCACTACCTACCTTCGCAAATCGAGTGCTGGTGCATGAGAGGCGCGCACATATGGCAGAAAGCTGTTAAGGGATAAGCACCAGTCAAGCGGCGAAGCGTGACAGATGCGCACACACGGCCGGCACGCAACCACAAGTCGAAGCGCCACCGTTTCCGCCCCTCACCACCTGCGTAGACGCAAGTTGGTAATCGCTGTCGCCACGCGCCATCGTGATCTGCATATGGTGCAACAGGCGCGGTAAAAGCACGCCCGTGATCTGCGCCCAACGCAAAACGCATTAGACATCCGTAAAACGGTTTGAGATTACATTACAATCCCCCCGCCGCATATTCTTCGAAGAAATTGCTCACCCACGTAATCCTGTTTACCGATAACTGCGTACAGTTATCTGCGCAAAATATCTTCGCCTCGTCCACCACACTTTGCGCTCTGTCCACCTCACATCGCTGTCCACCACGCCACGTATTGCACGCTGGCCACCATCAACCATGTCCAACTGGCTTCGACCCGTGCGCCGCAGAGCGCGTGCGTGCGCCAGTGCCGCGTCAAAACGGCGCGCAGCATCAAAAAAACTCGCACGCGTCTTTGCGCTTACACGCCGCACGCCCGCCTCACACACTCAAACAGCCGCACTACGCGCACCCCACCCCCAAACCCGCACACACACTCCCCCCCCCCGACACATCCACAATAATGGACGCTCAGCTCTCTGCCCTCGTCACCAAAAAGCCTCTATCGCCTTCCTTTCGTCCCCCCGACCCCTTTCTTCTTCCCCCTCTTCAAAACCCGTATCAACTCCCATTTACCCCTTCTTCACCCGTTCCAATGGCCTCCGCTCGCACTCTCTCCACCGTGGAATTGGGCGCCGATCAATACCGTTCCGCTACAAGCTCTTCCAAATGGCCCGTTCAAATTCGCTTGCCGCTTTCCAATGCTGATAACCAACATACTAAATATACCGTCCTCGTCGACGAAGCCCAACGCTATTCGTTGACCCGCACCGCCCGAAACGACTGGCGCGTCACTTTTTCCACCCCGCAGCACGTTCTCAGGTACAAGCTGTATCGTGACGCCACCCTTGTTTCTACCGGTGGCCTACATGTTCGAGCGCCAGAACCACCTTTATCCACCCAGCACCCCAATTCAGTGCTGTCTTCCACTCAACCGGCAGGCGCTGTTGTACTACCATTGCCACCGAAAGCTGGCTTACGCCCTGTACAGTTTGTATTTCGACAACACGCATGGTTTGCCCGTCAAGTGTTTGTCCGCAGTGATCACTTCGAATCACCCGGTTTGAGCTTGCAAAAGACGCAAGGTGCATTTCAAGCTACTGCCTATCTTCCCTTGGGAACCGTGCAATACCGTTTTGTAGTAGTTCCCATGGAGAGTGTACCGCTTCACTCGGCACCGTTTACAAACTTTGGATGGGATCAGTCTGCAGCCCAATCTGATCAACAGTTTGTTACATGGCCTATGCTTCTTGCCGTTGAGGATGGTACACGCGTGAAAGAAGAGCAGCTTGAATACCAAGTCTGTCATGCTGATGTACCACCACAACAACAAAAGCAACTTGATTCAACTGTGTCACTGCAATCCTCTAAACATCATGGTAGACGGCCCGGTCTGCGTTCGTTTTTAATGACGGTTGCGATATGTATTACTAGTATTTCGGTGGCTGCATTTGTCATGGGCCAATCGCATTCCCTTTCATCCGAATCTGACTACACTTTGCAACCTGTGCAATCATCCCGCAATCATGATGATGATGACGATAACGATTCTGATCTTGTCAACGAGAGCATCAGTGATGATGCCATGCAACATATCCTTGGTTCACCCAGCTGAACACTGTTTGTGTTATGTTTATGTTCACTGTAACTAATGTGCGCTCTTCCGTAACATGCTAGATTGGTTTGCCGCTGTTATTTTTGTCTTATCTTGTTTCCTAGACGCCTAACTGGTCGCTGAATGTTCAGTTGTAGAAACTCAAATAGAATGATAATCGTAATTGCCTGTATTGTCAATTCCTGCTTGTTTCTCCGCGCCTCCCTGTATAGGACATTGCCTTTGTGCACCTCGTTCCGACCTTCCGAGGCTGGAAACCTCGAGCTTCCAACCAAGTGCATTTCGCAATGTTCCCGACAAGTAGTGCGTCGAGCATTCACGTCCACCAGTTTGGCAGTTGCTCAGCTGCCACATCACAGAAAACGCGCGCTCATTGGCCAAAACGTCAACAAATTCTACCCTAGCTCACTTTAAACTGAATCATGGCAACGGTGCTCCACTCACCTTCACGAGCTTGGCGCGTTGAGAGGAGTGTTGCTCAGGTGCATATCCAGCCCGCCACTGCCAGACTACTTTTATATACCGTCGACTATCTCCCGCAAACCACACGCGCCCTCTTCAGAACCTCAATGGCGTTCGTCACTCCGATATCAGTCATCACTCGCCGGATTCAAACAAACGCACGCTCAAGCTTCCGACCCCGTCGTTCATTTCAAGCAACTCCCAAAATGACTCTTCAGGCAGATCTCGACCACATCGCCCTCGACTGCAAAGACGTTGATAAAATGCTCTCCTTCTACTGTGACGTCGTTCAATTCGCACCGGTTCAGGTCGACGAGTTTCGAAAAGGTCAGGTTCCGTTTCCAAGTGTCCGTGTATCTGAGGCTACTATTCTTGACTTCTTCCCCAACAAACAGCAAACCGGTTTAAGTGGCGCGGGGCACTTTTGCTTCAACATTCCCAAATCTGAATTTCCGGGTCTCAAGAGTAGATTCGAACAGGCCGGTCTTCAGGTTGCCGACCCTGTGTCCCGCTCCGGTGCTCGTGGAACTGGTTTTAGCATATATATCACAGACCCCGAGAACAACATGGTCGAGTTTCGATACTACGAGGAAGAGTAGCTCCTGAATTGGCAGTACCAGGGGTTACAAGGACAGCCCTTTTATCCCTTATAGCCTATCCTATTGATCCCTCCTACGCTTTGCACGCGTAAATCATGTTGTGATCTTACGTTACAGACTCCTCAGAGGTAACAAGGGTTACAGTACAAATTTGCACATCTTGTGATGATTACACGAAACAGCTAATAAAACCAAGCTTTGTGTTGTGGGACTGAAGTATCGTCATGAACGTTGCTAGCATCGGAGTTTTCGCTTGCTGTGCTACGTACCGTCAGCAAGTCAAACAAAGTCATTCCCAGCGCTGTTAGGGTTGCCACGAGGATCACTTTGCCGTTTTCTTGCAGAATTTTTCTCACTTTGTGCCTCCATCCTGCGTGATTAGTCTGTGCTTTCTTCTCATTCCATGTTCGATCAAACCCTGATGGAAAGCATCTCCCAGAGCACTCGCAGCGCGTTACACTGTCCTTCATCAAAGAATTTCGGCTCACCAGTCCTGGTGAGTCCTTCCTTTCTGACGCCTGCTGATTGCACTTCGACCGCCCGTTTTCCACGGCGGCAATACACGATCGGCTGACAGAAGTTGAAGTGTTAGGTACACCTGCAGGTGCAGGTAGGTTGGGTAAGTCCTGATCGCTTCCATCTCGTGCTGCGTGCTGTCCGCTTGACGATTGCAGGTTTCCGCCATGCCTCCAGGATAGAGCATTGCCACATGTTGGGCAACGAGAATGGTACCACTGGGTTGCCTCAGTGCGCTGCCTCATGGTCGAACTTGGAAGTGACGGTGCCCCACCGTGTAACGCTTTTCGCTCAGCTTCAGAATACGCTGACTGGGATACAGCTTCCGCTTGATGACGAGGATTCGTGCCGAACCGTAGCGGTGGCATGAAAACGGGGGCTGCAAACATGCCCGGCTTTTCGGTAGGTTCAACTGATCCAATGATTGGCGTCATGGGGGATAATGGGGGTCTCAGCGAAGGAAATGATCGATACCTTGACGGTGACGGTGGCTCATTTGTCCGTACCTTTGCAAACGGCCATTCTGTTCGTCTTGGTCGACGGCGCAGAAATCGCCCAAAGGACCTTCTTGAGCTTGACGACGAAGCACTGGAGACTTCACCGGGAGAAGCTGACGGGTTTGTCCTGTCAACAGACATTTTCGCAAAACGCTTGGCTCTTCCTTCGTCAGAAGAAACGTCAGATTCAGAGAATGATACTGATGATGAACCGGCCTCAATAGAATCGTTCGTCACGCTTTCTGGTGCATTTGAGCCACTACCGGTGACGTGTAGGTTTTCGTCATTCTTTGTAGAGTAAGTTCTGCTCTGGGCTTTGTTGCAATACTCAGAATGTCCGTCACATGCATTTGTGTCCTGTTCACCTCTGAAAGCGTATTCTCGTTTGCGAAATACTTCCCCCATTCCTGAAATAGAACTAATACAATTGGGCATACTTAACCGTCCATGTCCTGCACTGCCCTCCGTGTGCGCTGTGCGATGAACAACATCAGCTGAGCTCCTGGGAAACAATGAAAACCGATCTGGTGATTCGTTTTCTCGGACTAAACCGGCTTTGCCAGTGGGGTCACCACAGTCGTTACGCCAAGCAAACTCACTTGTTCCATTCTGTGATACTGTCGTTCGCATTAGCCTATCTATGGACTGAAAGCTTCGTAACTCACTTTCACCCGATGAAGATGTTGAGGTTCTTGAACTATCTTTCGAGCTCGGTGGAGGGGTCCAAACCTCAAAGCTAGTATTCCTGCCATGTATTCCGTATTCGTTCGAGAACTGATCAGCGGAGGCCGTCCTATCAGAGGCAGTTGTCTCAGGAACTGGGGTTGGTTGTAAATAAGAAGACTGCTCACGGCTCGCAGAAAGCAGTCCCTCTTCCTTACCAGCACTTTCACATCCAGCAAGTTCTTTAGCCAGAGATATCTGCGATCCACTTGCGCTCTTCTTCGAGGAATTGCCGGCATCATTCTGACAACATGTGCTCGTTCGAAAGCGGTCTGAAATAAACCGAGCGTCTTCAACTTTTGTTTCTTGATATGTCAGAAGAGAGTTTTGCTGTTCATGAATGTGCTTAACTCCAGAGGTTGTGTCTACTTTAATCTCAAACACAAGCCACTCAGTTACTATACCCCAAGAGTAGCTATCATCCGGATTCCATGCAATACTGATGGGCGGGAACTCAGACGTCCTTCGCATAGACTTTTCGAACAAGACGCGGAAACGATAAAGATGGTATCCAGCAGCAAGCGCTAAGGTTCGACTAAACATTGTATTCGTAACTCTTGTGAGCGGAACCGCACGAACAGGGGACTTCAGTTCTACAATAACCGCACGAGCGCCTAACAGTTCTTCGTTGAATACAAACCGCACATGGTAGAGTTTTCGGACATCTGGAGCTTTTGAGATGACACGAGCGCCACTTCTTTCACCAGTCGTATGTAATTGAGTACCTACGTTCCTGATGATAGGAAATACCAAGAGGCTGCCCTCCTTCACCAGGGTCTTGGCAAAACATATGCGATAACGTGCAAGACCCTCACGCACGAGGGCTGCAGCTCGTATCGCCATTCGATTGTTAGACACTTTCGTAAACGAAAGCCGTACTGGTTGAGTATCATTGCAGCACCCAGAAGCCCATAAAAAAGCAAAGTATTCTTCTATAGGGGATTTGGCAAAGCGAATCTCAAAGACGATAGGCCACAATCCGCTTTCTTCTGCTTGTTCCAATCCACGAAATCCCATCTCTGGTAATGTCAAAGAGCGCACGGAAACAAGACTTATCCGAGCAACGGCAGATCTTGCCCGTTCTAGGGCACGTGGAAGCATTCTCGGGGAGCTATCGATTTCGTGGTTACTGACGAGTAAAGCGTGTGTTGAAGATCTCGCCTCTCTTCACCTTCCGCTCTTCAACGTCAGATAGGTCCATTTTCGCCATAGAAAACCATTGTGTGTATAAAGGCATAGGATACCATAGTATATCATCTCTAGCACAAGCTCGGAATCGTGGCAGATCTTCAAGGGCCATTGACAGGTTTCTGTTGTATGTTATATACTCATTCAAGGCGGGGGTTTCGGGACTACTGCTATATGCTCTAATACGAAGAACTTGTCAAGGGTTACAAATGGAGTCACGCATACGGATTAAGACAAAACACAGAATTGCAAGCTCCGTTGGTTTCTTGGCCCAACTCTGGCGCGGGCTAACTCTTGAACTGATTTCGCATGGGACGGGCATTACGAGCTTAGTTACCTGTGGAATCGTAGCGGTTGGTAAATGGTTATCAATTTCTAAACTTTATCAAGGTATCAATAGTTAGAACATAGCAGACTGTTGTTGTTGTTCATAGCAGACTGGTATATCGAGAGAGAGAGAGAGAGAGAGAGAGAGAGAGAGAGAGACTTTTTTCTCGATTAACCCCTACGGTAACTCTTTCGATGATAGACCTTGCTGTGTTTCAGCTACCCTTTTCCAAAATAGCAAAGCACTGACCTACCTTGGGAGAGAGAGTTTCTTCGAAAGAATACTCGTCCGTTTCTTTGAAAGTAGAAACGCGGCCCGCCTGGAAGCAGCATTCCACGACACCAACGCACACTGCCACAAGATTTTGAATTGCAGCTACTCAGATATATTGGCGAGGTCGTGTCGTCATATCTGATTCAGAGATAAAAAAGAATCAATTCTTTGTCCAAAGACAGATTTCCTTCGCCTTTGTACCAACGGTACCTACGAAAGCATTGTGCTTGCGTTGTCTTTCATGTGAGGGAATCCGATTGCGCTTTTTCTCAAATGCTGATCGCAGCGATTACAGACCAAGGTGCGGCTCTCCATCCGACCTATTAGCGGAAGGCATGAACAGCGTCGACCTGAACGACCGGGAAAAGTGATATCAGGTTTCGCTGGTCAAAAATTTCAGGGCTACAGAGATACCACAACAGTATAGGCTAAAATTTGCTCTTGGTAACCCTTAGTAAGCTTTAGTTATCCTTCCCGTTCGCCTGGTAAGTTACCAGTGGTATCCCTATAACCCTTCAGCCCTACGGAATCCATGCGCTGGCACACACCGCGATCCGTGGGCCTCACAAAATACTGTATTTCGGTGCGAGCCATTCTAGCTAGATGTGAATCTCACCAACTCGAGATGTGCAACGTTCACCTTACCATTACGAAGTGAAAAGAGGCAACATATCTGGTGGTACACGAGGTTGTGAGAGGTGGAACCGCGCCCGGTTGACAGGAGTTCGGGAAGGTTAACACCTTTGAATGCCCGTTGAGCGTGGAAGTGATTTCTGATCGCCAGCTGAAGACAGAGAGATTTGCTGAAGAGGTCAGACCTCGCTGGACGCATCAATCGTGCAATGTTGCCCGCTTTCTCCTTCACATCTCCGGTTTATTCTTCGATTACGTTCTCTGGTTTTTGCGCTAGTTCGGTTTACCCAGCGGGAAGCTGCCGATTGCTAAGCCCTTGCCAATCGCGAGCTCGTGGAACGAAGCGTTGTTCCGTTGTGATGAAAACAGAGAGTGAGCCTTCAAGTCCGAAAGATATTCCACAAACGCCGATGAGATCACCGTTGTTCCACGTCACAGCATGGTGCAGAAATGCTTTGGCAAAGCGCAAGGACTTGAAAGCCGATGTCCTGCGCAATTATGGTATCGCTGCTCTTCTTTCATACGGTTTCTTTGATGCTTTGACGTATTCAGTAAGCTTTTTGATTAGTTTGCGGGCATACCTTGCTGCTGGAAAAGTGCTAACATGGAAAACTCTGCCTCAGGTACGGTACACAGTTCTTGATACCCACGCCTTTTCACCATAGATGCATGGTACATGGCATTCTAACTAGATCTTGTATGAATCAGGTTCTCGCTCTTATGTGGGGCATTAACAACTTTAGTAGGCCCTTTCGAATAGCTGGAGCGTTGGCACTTGCGCCAGTGGTTGACCGCCGAATTGTGAAGCCGTTTGGCCGTTTTTTGAATCGTTTTCGTTCAGGAAATCCTCCGTCTGACGTGGAACAGTGAGTGAAGAGCCGCAACTCAGTCTGGAGACGAAGGCGTCTCCCTCCATGTGTCTCTCATGTGGTACACATGGAGTTAGGAAGAGTGAATCCGAATGCGTCAAGGCTTCACTACAACGTGCTTTCTGCTTTCGAAAACTGATTCTGTTTCACTTCATACCCTTGTAATTTAAAGGCTGCATATTATTTCGTGGTGGCTTTCGAGTCGGTAACCCTTCTTGAATTTAATCGGATACCTTTCCACCAATACTTCGTACCAAAGGTACGCTATCTCCCCAACTCTGCATTTGACGGTTTGGGAATCTTACTGCGTCATCTGCAATGCAAGTTTGCGCTTCTTTCATTGCATTACCGTTTCCTACTCTTCTATGAGGCATTAACGCTACAGAATGCGCTGTCAAGACGGCCGCGAGAGCATATTTCTGAAGTATCTAACAATTTGTTAAAAGGCTCCGACGAAGAAGCCGTACGTTGCTGTTTTCCACTGTTTTGAGGTCCTTTATCCTACTTTCCCCTTTCAGTACTCCGGATTCACATTTCGATAGAAGAATCAGTCGTCATAACCGGATACATTGGGAGGAAGGAGAGTTCTTCTCACTGCCTTTGTTATCAACCTTCAACTCCAGATAGTTTCTCTGCACTTTGCGCATGATACCTTGACGTTCTTTTTGTTCGGCTGTTTGTACTATCTCTAACTTGCTGTCCTATCAACCTAGAAGGGCGCCGAATAAAAAAGTGAACCTGCTGATCGGTTTATCTCTGTATCCCCAATGGCCTCAAGCTTTTCGAAAACTGATGCTGTTACTGACGTCACCGAATATGATACGTATGGTGAGCTCAATTCCATTTCTATCCTGAAAGAAAAAGCGGGGAATGGTTCTGGACTAATGTGGCAGCACAAGGCAGAGTCGGATGAAGTTGTCAAACGGCTTGGAACGAATCGACAAACGGGCTTAACTTCCATAGAAGTGGTAAAGAGGTTACACAAGTTTGGACCTAACACCTTGACCCCGCTGCCTATGAAGCCATTGTGGAAGAAGCTCATAGTACACTTTACGGACTTTTTTTCTCTCATGTTACAGTTTGCTGCGATACTATGTTTTTTTGCATATATCACGGAACCAGATGAGTCAATGCATCTGTACCTTGGACTCTTTCTCTACACAGTTGTTTTCGTTACATCTCTCTTCTCGTTCATCCAGCAACATAAATCGGATCAAACTCTCCGCGAGTTTCGGAACTTCCTGCCTCCGAAAGCCGTGGTTCTACGTGACGAGGGAGAGACATACACTATTAACGCTTCAGAATTAGTAGTTGGGGATATAATTCAATTACGACTGGGTGACAAGGTACCTGCAGACGTTCGGCTTCTCACGAGCAATAGGTTCACTGTTGACAATTCTTCATTGACAGGCGAGAGTGAGCCTGTGGAGTTAACTCCTGAGGTCTCTCATTCGAATCCAATGGAAGCACCGAATCTCGCTTTTTTTGGATGCCTTGCTCTCGATGGATCGTGCACCGGGGTAGTCATAGCAACTGGAGATTGTACGGTCTTCGGACAGATCGCAAGACTGACTGCAAGACCTGAAGCAGAAGTTGGTCAAACAACCCTTCAGAAGGATATCCACCACTTTGTCCTCAACATTGCAGCGTTTGCTGTACTGGTCGGGCTATTGTTCTTCATAGTTGGAGCCATACAGCGAACCAAGATGATTCACAACATAGTATACAGCATTGGAATAATCGTAAGTAATATTCCCGAAGGTTTAGTAGCAACCGTGATTGTATCTTTGACAGCTTCAGCGAGAAGAATGGGCCGGAAAAAGGTACTCGTCAAACAACTTGATGCCATAGAATCGCTGGGGTCGACAACAGTGATTTGCACTGACAAGACTGGAACTCTAACCCAGAACAGAATGGCGGTTTCTCACGTCGTTTGTGGGGGTCGTATAGAGGAAGTAACTTCGTCGTGGTTGTCACCAAATCAACGGCAAGCTGTAACTGGGGAAAGGGAAGTGGGTATTCGCCAATGCTTGGAGTCTTTGATATACGGTGCCTCCCTCTGCTCAACTGCAGTACATGATAACAATAAGCTCATTTTGAATCCAGACGCGCCACCGACGGAGCGTGCTGTTTGTGGTGATGCTTCAGAGGCTGGTATCTTTCGATTTACACAGGCAATCCATGATATCGCTGGCGTTCGACGAAACAATCCTACGGTGGCTACCATTCCGTTTAACTCGAAGAACAAGTATATGGTAACTGTTCACAAATGCCCCGACTCAGATCATTTGCTACGTGTTGTAATCAAAGGAGCACCAGAGAAGATTCTTGCTAAATGCAAGAATGTCTTAAATCCGGGTGGAGTGCGTCAGTTAACTGAACGTGATAGTTCCCTTATTGAAAGGCAACTAAACTATCTGGCCGGAAGGGGGGAGAGAGTTCTAGGATATGCTGAGCTGTATTTATCTCCTCAGGCCTCTGCACGAGTCCTGTCTCACAAAGACGCTTCCCCAGACTTAGATGCGATTCCTCTGTCTGACATGTGCTTTGTTGGTCTGATATCCATGATTGACCCACCACGTCAAACAGTTCCTCTTGCAGTTCAAATGTCCAAGAATGCCGGAATTAAGGTCATAATGGTCACCGGTGACCATCCCGACACGGCTCGATCCATCGCACAACAAGTCGGTATTATCACTCGTGAAATTGCTGGCCAAAACGAGTCGAAATCCAAGTATGACGAAGCTGTGGTTGTGACAGGGTCAGAGATACAAGATTGTGACGAAGGTCGATGGGATGAGATCCTCAGTCATCCAGAAATCGTATTCGCAAGAACATCCCCTCAACAGAAACTTGAGATTGTCTGCAACCTTCAGAGAATGGGAGAGATTGTGACGGTGACTGGAGATGGGTGCAATGATGCTCCAGCACTTAAGCAAGCAAACACTGGCGTAGCAATGGGAGTGTCAGGCTCAGAAGTTTCACGAGAAGCAGCGAGTATTGTCATTCTAGATGACAATTTCTCATCAATTGTAAGCGGGATTGAGGAAGGCCGGCTGATCTTCGACAACCTCAAGAAAAGCATTGCCTATACACTAACTAGCAACATCCCTCAGCTCATTCCCTTCCTGATTTTTATCACATTGAAGATTCCTCTTCCGTTAACAACAGTTTTGATTCTGTGTATCGACTTGGGAACTGACATATTTCCGGCCATCGCCTTGGCATACGAGAAACCAGAAAGTGATATTATGCGGCGACCGCCACGGGACAGGGAGAACGACCGTTTGTTAAACAGACGTTTGATATCATATTCTGCTCTGCAACTCGGTGTAATGCAGACATTCGCAGGGTTCTTCGCGTATTTCGTTGTCATGGCAGATTATGGACTACCTCCTCTGACTTTAGTCTTCTTGGATTCCGGCCTACACTTTGCTTCGGAGCGACTCAGCAACCAAAGATGGATGTTCACTATTCAAGAACATAGGTCTGGATTGGCATATGAAGCAAGTTGGTTTGCACGAGAAAATGCACAGTTCTCGAAGTACTTTGGTACCGAGCATTTTGGGTTTCTCAGACAAGAAGAGGATATGTTCTCAAGACTGCATACATCTGGCACGCTGGACGCGAAAGGTGGACAGGCTCAGTTCAATAACATGCTGAAAATTGTTGCCTTCGAAACCAAGAAACCACCATGTTTGGCCTTCACTTGCCACCTCGACGGTAACCCGGAGCTTCCTATAGACAACAACGTCCAGTGTTTTGATCCATCATACAATCACGGGCCTGTAGCATTGATCAAGGGAACTTATCCTAATTCCAGAGTTAAGCGCGGCCGCGGTCCGACAGAAGGGTGTTTCGATTTGTGGACTCCAAAAAGGGAAGGGGAGCTTCTTAGACGTGCACAGACTGCGTTCTTCGCAGCCATAGTTGTCACTCAAGTCTTTACGGTTTTCGCATGCAAAACGAGAATACTGAGTCTTTTTCAACAGGGAATCAACAACTCAGCCCTCGTCTTTGCCCTCGTTATAGAAGTTTTTGTATCACTGGTTTTGGTCAATGCCCCTGTTTTCCGCCCCGGCCTGGATATTCGTCCGTTGAAGTGGACTCATTGGGTATTGAGTGTTCCATTTGGTGTACTCATCTTGGTCTACGACGAGTGTCGCAAATGGTGTATTCGAAAGCACATTCGCAACAGCAGTGGATTGATAGTTCCAGGAAACGGATGGCAAGATCGGCTTGCACACTGGATACACGATTATACATTGTGGTAACGATGGTTGCCAAATCGCCGAACTTCTTGCGAGAATGCTGTACAATGAAGTATCCTGAGGGAAAGCAAACGCGTGACATTAATCTGCTTCATTACCAGACGCTGTGTAAAACACATTGGCGCCATGCGTAAAGGGTTAATCCCACACCAGTATATCCCGTGACTCATACATCTGCAAACAGTGAGATACAGGCGAGTAGTTTTCGCGATCTCCTGGTGGAACAGTTACCTAAACACAACCTCCTGTTACAGACTCGCTGGTGTCTTTCTAACTAAGCAAACAAATCCATCTGGGCATCCTTACCATTTGCACAATACATGAATGGAATCAACAATAAGGGTATCCTCTCACATACTGAAAGCCGGGCTGTGCTCTGTTTTGGTGCGAATACAATCATAGTAAACTCGAATTCTCCAATACGCCAACCCATTGGCTGTACGTACCCATGTAAGTTGCATTGCGAGAGTCGTTCACGCTAAATACGAACAGAAGCTGAATTCACTTCAGAAGATCTACCGAGTCTGTCCCTGCGTGAGTGATGAGTTTCGTTGATGATTTCAATGAACGTACTCCTCGACTTTTGGTGGCAGTGAAGTCCACGAAAAGGCTACAATCTTCCTTGTAGTTGCTTCGGCCTTCCTTATTCACTACAGCAACATTGGCGTCCAGAAGGAAAGACAGGGCATCATAGACCCATCGCTCTTGGGATGTCATGTGAAGTTGCTTGAGCTCTGAAGGAACAGGTTTCTCATTCGATGCGAAGAACGCGTCCAAGGAAACAACTTCATGGTCCCCAGGACTCTTCGAACTGTACGACCATCCTAACATGCGAACAACATCACGTATGGGTATGAAGGCATTGGGAACGGAGCCATAAGCAGCAGTCATGACAGATAGAGCACGAACGCGCATTCGATCGAAAAGATGAACAAGCAAGTAGGAAAGCATGGTATTCTTTGGAGGATTGGAACAGATCTTGAAGAATTTGAAATA
The DNA here is from genome assembly GCA_003194525.1 of Gracilariopsis chorda. Classification (NCBI taxonomy): domain Eukaryota; phylum Rhodophyta; class Florideophyceae; order Gracilariales; family Gracilariaceae; genus Gracilariopsis; species Gracilariopsis chorda. Next base: position 30,539 of record NBIV01000221.1, read on the forward strand.
GTTACCTGTGATGACCAGATCCCTGACTTTTAGGGCAAATCGTGTGGCCGTCCTATTCCTTTCTGCTGAAGTAAGCGTAGCGAGCATTTTAGCTTGCTCCCATTCTGGAGCCTGAACGATAGTATTGTAAGCAATCCTGTACGCCAAGAACTCATCTTGAGTTTGTTCAGGAACTTCGACCTTGTTGAAGAGTTCTTGAAGCTGGGCCACACAAGTATTGAACTCACCAAGATCGTTGTTTGCTAAGGCAATCCTAGCATGAGTTTCATAGACATCGACCACGTCGGTGTCTGCGATATGCTGTACTTTGTAGTCTTGCCGAACCGCCTTGATCTGGCGGCATACCCAATCGTAGTCTTGCAACGATTCTCGCCAGCACCTTTTAATATGGGCGAGCGACTTTACAAGAATGCGCGGTGGGCGTACGTCCTTTGGCCTGGGCGCTGAGGTTAGACGGAGGAATTCCTTTTCGATTGATTCTGAAGTTCCTACAATGGGTTCAAAGCGAGACTCATCATCAAGGTCAGCAACGAAAATGTCAGAGTTTGAGGAATGCACATGGTTATCATAAAAGTCTCTGTCATGAAGCAAAGCGACAGAGGGATCATGGACTCTACAAGCATTCCATATGGCTTTGGCTGCGTCAGACGAAGGGAGGGAAGAAGAGTAGCGGTCACCGGATAGCGCGGAAGGGAGGACAGGGAAAGGCCTTGGTCGCCCTGGAAAAGGCGGTAACTGTGTATATTGGGATGCGATCGAACCACGAGAAGCTTGTTTCTGAGCAAGCTGATCATATGTTTGCTTACTTCGCTTCTTGAAGCTCTCGCTGTGGTTCCAATAACGATCACCGGACTGAAAACGCTTTTTGCCGCGTGGAGCAGGTTTTGATGGTCTTGTGAACGGCGGCGCTGCTCTTAAGGGGTCGATATCGATTGAAGGAGAGTTCTGTGAAGGGGAAAAAAACGGCTGGCCATTGGGATAGCGATTTACGTGAGTGTCGTTGGAAGCTCCATTCTGATGTTGACTATGAATTTGTTCGTATCTAGACCGAGTATTGTGGTCAAAATGTGCTGAAACGGGTGGGAGAATTCCATGGGATTGGGGTGTCCTGGGAGGGGAGTAACGATGTTTGGATAAGGGTGAGTACGCAAGGTGTTTTGCGGGAGGTAGAGTATTTGAACGAAGAGGGGGTGGAAGAGAACGGAAAACAGGCGGCGCCGAACCCGGCGGAGGTGGGGGTGGGGGAGGCGGCGGAGGCGGAAAGCCGTGAGGAGGAGGAGGAGGAGGAGGAGGGGGTGGTGGTGGTGGTGGAAGTCCATATGACTGATGCAGTGGTCGGCCGTTGAAATCGGAGCAAGGAGGATAACCTCCATTGGCTTGATACAAAGCGATTTCAGCCGCCGAGGCAGTTCCAGTCTTTAAGCGAGTGGTCTCATCCATGCAATCAACCCATATCTGCATAGACGGATCGATGGTATTACGTACAAACATGCGACCATTCGCATCCCATTTCTGCCAAAGCCACCGCGTTTCCTTCGTCAAGATATTGGTCAGAAAGATGCGACCAGATGTGTGCGTGTGCTGTTCCCATTCTCCTTCAGCACCGGGTAAGCGTACCATTCTTGGGGAAAGACAGTCGTACTTTCGGACGCAGTTTTCCGAGACTGCTAAATGAAGACGGGAAGAACCCGCAGTGTTCTGGTACCTCGAGATGTGACGATACTAGTGCAGTATAAGCGTGTGGCGAAAATGCAGACGAGAATTTCTTTGTGACTAACGTCGAGAAGGCGGGAACAGGTATGTTCGCACCACGAATCAGGCAGTAGGTCCTAACGCGTTTTCAGAGAGCCCGAAAAGTGTAACCAGGTTTTCTGCTTGGTGATAGTTGGGACGAAAGAAAGTCCCAAGAGCTCGAAAGATTAAGAACGGTTGGGAGGTGCGGCATGCGCAACGTTAACCTGGGGTAAAAGGTTGGCGTTCGTACAACGGTAGGTCGATAGTCCCTGTAGCCGGATGGTCGACTCAGGTAGATACAGGATTTCAAGCAGAACGTAGGTGCAAGCCGTCGTCTGTGACGCTGCCTCTGGCTTGAAACATATCTGGCTGCGCTCTGATCATTCATGATGGAGGCTGTTGAGCCGTAGCGTTGTGCTGTGGCCTCCAAAAAAGCACATAATATTTTTCGGATTTTGGAAATCGCAACAAGTTGAAAAATCGGCTGTCTTCGCATCTGGCTCTGTGGCGTGACAGCGATGTACCGTTGTACCTTTGGTACTTTCGGTACCAACGGTACCAACGGTACCAAAGATAAACGGTAAAGGGTTAAGATTGCTATCCCTTCACCGTAAAATTACTGTATCCTGCTTCGACAACACACAAGGATGAGTGCAACGCATCACCTGCATCTTCATTTCCATGATCCCAAAAAGGATACTTTAGCATCTTGCTAGCCCCTTTCTAGCTCGGAATTCTTCTGCCACAAGCATACGCTACATTCTTGCCTTCTTTAGATCCATGTTTTTTTTCTTTCATTAAGATGGCAACGAAAGTAAGCTCGAAACGTCGACTGAAGCGCTCATACGAAGAAGAGCTATCATTTCTGCGAAGAACAGCCCCATGTCAGTACCAGATCGATGTGGGGTTCGTTCCAAACATGCGAGCACCAGGGACTTTCTTCGTCAATGAAAAGCTTGCTCCGCTTGTCAAGTCTGAACTGCAACGGTTCTGTGAAAACGAGAGCGCCGGTGGCTTTATTCCAGCTGTCAAACAGATCGCTAATGTGTCATCTCTTCCTGGCATTGTACAAAGTTCAATAGCAATGCCCGACGTGCATTCAGGGTATGGATTTGCTATTGGAAACGTTGCAGCATTTGACATGAACGACGACGAGGCTGTGGTCTCACCAGGCGGTGTTGGATTTGATATCAACTGCGGGGTACGGCTTATCAGGACTAACTTGATGGAAGAAGACGTGGATTCCCTGAAGGAAGTGCTGGCTCAAACTCTGTTTGACCATATCCCCGTCGGTGTAGGCTCGAAGGGAATCATTCCAACAACCATGAAGTCTCTCGAAGAAGCCCTTGAGTTAGGGATGGACTGGTCCTTGAGAGAAGGGTACGCATGGCCAGAAGATAAGGAACATTGTGAAGAGTACGGTAGAATGCTTCAGGCTGACCCTACAAAAGTGTCGTCTAGAGCAAAGAAACGCGGCTTAACGCAACTGGGAACTCTTGGCGCCGGTAATCATTATGCAGAAATTCAGGTTGTCGATGAGATCTTCGACGACATAGCTGCTCATAAAATGGGCATAGGAAAAGTGGGCCAAGTTGTAATCATGATCCATTCAGGATCTAGAGGTTTAGGTCATCAAGTGGCAACCGATGCTTTGCAGCACATGGAGAAGGCCATGGCAAGAGACAGAATCAAAGTCAACGACAGACAATTAGCTTGCGCTCGGATCTCTTCCCGGGAAGGCCAGGATTACCTGAAGGCAATGGCAGCTGCTGCCAACTTCGCATGGGTGAACCGTTCGTCGATGACTTTCCTGGCTCGACAGGCTTTTGCAAAGGTCTTCGAAAAGACACCAGCCGAACTCGATATGCACGTGATATATGATGTCAGTCATAACATTGCAAAAGTGGAGACTCATATGATTGACGGTGAAACGAAACAACTTCTTGTGCACAGAAAGGGAGCAACTAGAGCATTTCCACCGCATCATCCGCTGATCCCCTGCGACTACCAGTTTACTGGACAACCGGTTTTGGTTGGTGGGACCATGGGCACATGCAGTTATGTACTTCTTGGAACTGAACGAGGGATGCAGAAAACATTTGGCTCCACTTGCCACGGCGCCGGAAGGGCTCAGAGTAGATCAGCCTGCAGAAGAAAGCTGAACTACGAAGAAGTACTAAACAATCTGAAGGAAAAAGGTATCGCAATTCGTGTTGCGTCACCAAAGTTAGTGACAGAAGAGGCACCAGAGGTACGTTCTGAGGGAATTCGATAACTTTATACGATTACATCTGACGCAAATACTAACAATTAGTGAGTTAATGTCGGATCTATGCTAATTCTTCAAGCAGAGTTACAAGGATGTATCAGCAGTGGTAGACACTTGCGATGAGGCGGGCATATCCAAGAAGTGCGTGAGACTCCGCCCATTGGCAGTGATTAAGGGCTGAAGGAAGAATTTGGGGCGAACAAAGAACGAGTGCATTGCGGAAGTACAAGCTGTCAATCCGTACTACAACCCGGGGATTCAGAGTATGAGGCGGCCAATGCTATGGACATCGGTGAAATCGAAAACACGGCATTGTCCAAAGTAGTAGAACCGGGCGAGACCTTTCGAGAGTGTAGCAGAGATGAGTTTCGTTTCTGAAATGCATCTAGTAAGTCCTGCTTTGATTTCTGAAGCTGAGCAAGCTTCTTCCCCTTCACGAGGCTAAGCGATGAAACTCGTCTACAGAGACCACTCATAACGTTGGCACTCGAAGCAGCACCAGTGACGGCCGGCGTGTTGCCCTGCTCCCGAGCCCGTAAACGGCGGCCACTGTTTGGACGATTTACATTCTTCTCTGTCATTTCTGACTGTCTCTGAAGTACTGCTTTCGGTGCTACTCGATCAAGTAACTTTCTGAGCAACTGACGATGTCGATCAGCGTCTGCTAACCTGCTTTTCAGCTCCGAGATTTCACGCTCTTGATCTTCTATCAATAATGAATTGATACTTGCGTCCAGCATGTGTGCAGCATGTAAGGTTGAGACACAATCTCTCAATTGCTCTACTTGCCGTAGGCATATGAGATGTCGGGCTTGCAAGGTTGTCATATCATTCTGGGAGCAGGACAACTGAGCGTTTAGCTTCTTCGAGTTGGCAAGTTCACCCTGGTATAGAGTGGAGAGTCTCTGCGCTTCCTTTGATGAGAGACATTGCCACTCCTCCCACTGTCGGAGTTCAGTCTGTTTTGTCAACGTTTCCATGGACATACCCACGGCGTCGAAGGCCAGCTTCCGGATTGTTGGCGATATCGAAGGTGGGGATGGTGACGGTCTTGTAACGAGGTAAGCATCGTCCAGATCAAGTTCGACGGCATATTGATCCAAGAGCACGGTGAGCGGATAAAACGACGACGGTGAATCAATGCTGTCAAAGGTTGACGGAGTCGACGTGAAGGACGCTGTTGGGCTTGTTAAATACGATGAGCTGTTGGACGATGGCGGATATGTAAGTGGCCTTCGTAGGAGGCCGGTCTGTCGAAAAGGCATTGCGCATGTAATAGCAGCACTAGGGACAAAGCTTCTGACGGAGACACGCTCAACAACGGAGATGAAAAGGCGCTACTTGTGATGCGATTGCATTTTTAAATACCGAAGCCGTGACATGTCACGCTGCCATGTGGCGACTTGCTCGTCTTGTCTGTTTTTGTTTTTTGAATTGAAATCGATCAGATACCGCCACATCATTGCGAATACTTTGCTGTGATACGAAGGCCACCTTCAGGATATCAAAGTCTCTCAAGATTGATATCCCAGGAAGACCAAGGTATCCCAGATTCGCCGGACGTCATGGCCTTGTGCTCGAGCACCGCTGATCATCCGGGATCAAAACGCGGAGCACACATTACAAGTTACAGTAGCTTGGAGAGAGAGGTCCTCCCGTTCTTTCGCAACTGCCACAACGCCAGACAAAATGACAGCTCAACAGAAGAAGATGGATGTAACTTCGCAACAGCGAAGCCTCATTCTTAAACTCCATGATGTTGAGGCTGTAAAGTTTGGGGAGTTCACTCTGAAGTCAGGGATTAAATCTCCTGTTTACATAGACCTACGCGTTTCCGTGTCTCACCCGGAGTTACTATCTCTAATTGCGGACCAGCTGTTAGAAGCAGCGTCTGATATTGAATACGACATTATCTGTGGTGTGCCCTACACAGCACTTCCATTTGCCACCGCCATGAGCCTGACGTCGAAGAAACCTATGGTGATGCGTCGCAAAGAAGTGAAGAAGTATGGTACGAAGAAGATAATTGAAGGTCAATTCTCAGAGAATCAACCCTGTCTTGTTGTTGAAGATCTTGTCACCAGTGGCCTTAGCGTACAGGAAACGGTTGACCCTCTCGTAACTGCAGGGTTAAAGGTACAACATGTGGTAGTTCTTCTTGATCGGCAGCAAGGGGCACTCGAGAATCTTAAGGCCAAGGGGCTATGCTTGCATTCAGTATTTTCGCTGGCCACAATGCTGAACGTCCTGGTAGATGCCAAACGAATCGAACCAGATGTTCAGGCATCCGTAATGAAGTTTATCGAGGAGAATCAGGTACGTACCACCCCTTCCGTTTCGTCCTCTCCACAAACTACAATGATCACATATGAAGAGAAAGCGTCAAATATTGAAAACCCTGTAGGTCGTCGACTTCTTGAATTGATGGCATTGAAAAAGACAAACCTTGCTGTTTCCGCGGATGTGACCACGAAAGCAGAACTGTTTGAGTTAGCAGAGAAGGTTGGACCGGAGATCTGCCTTTTGAAGACTCATGCAGATATCATAGAAGATTGGGATAGCGAGACAGGAGCCGCATTAATAGAGCTGTCCAAGCGCCATAATTTCTTGCTTTTTGAGGATCGCAAGTTCGCTGACATTGGCAACACCGTACATCATCAGGCCATAGGAGGCGTGCACACCATTTGCAAATGGGCAGATATCATAAATGCACATTCCGTCGCCGGACCTGGAATTGTATCAGGCTTGGCAAAGGCGGGTGATTCCAAGGCCGAACACGGTTCCAAGTCCCTTGGGTTGTTGTTGCTTGCTGAGATGAGCAGTGCAGGTAACTTAGCCAGCGCGCTACCAGAATATCGGGAAAAGACAATACAGATGGCACAGGAAGCCAAGCATTTTGTATTCGGTTTTATAAGCATGGGGAAGATAGCGGACAATAGTTTCTTGTATCTAACTCCGGGAGTGAAACTAGCGCCTGGTGTTGATGGACTTGGGCAGCAGTACTTGACACCAGATATAGTCATCGCTGAAAAGTTATCAGATGTTATAATTGTTGGACGAGGTATATATCAGGCTGACGATAAACTAAAAGCTGCAAAGGAATACCGGCGTGCTGGATGGAAAGCGTACGAAAAACGATGCAGCGGTGTGAAGTAAAACACCGAGACTGCGCTTCGTTTTTCGTGGAACATTGACGCGACCTCCAGTGTCAAATGGAATGCGGGCCTGTTTGTGGCAGATCCACAACCCTTGGAATCCCATAGGTGTGCTCCTCTTCGGTCAGTACTCTGGTTACGGTTCTGATTTCAAGGGTTCATTTCAAAGACCTAGGTGCACAGAATACCATGAATAAGGCGGGCTGCGCAAAGGGAAGTAATCCCAAAACGAATCAACGCGGATATCGGTATCTCGACTAGAAACAACTAAAGTTTCTCCCCTTTTTTGTGTTCTGCGGGTCTCCGCCCTGACAAAGCTGTAAGAAAACAATGAAGCTGGACTCCGAATATTCTCTTTCCCTATCAATATTTTTGTTGCTATCTATTTCGTCGTAGAAGTAATAAGTCCAACGATCTCAGAAAAAGAAGGACGTGTAGACGGAACAGTACCCCAACACATTTGGATCAAGTTGACGTACGCGCGTTGGCAGTTCATAGGAATCGAAGGCCGAATGTCCTCTTGCACAACGCGTTCAGCGACTTGCCGCGCTTCCATACCTTGAAATGGAGGTACGCCCGATACCATCTCGCAAACGATTATGGCATAGGAATAGACGTCAGATTTCTCAGAGTGAGGATTCCCGCGGATAATTTCTGGTGCCATGTATTGGTATGTACCAGATATTCCGCTGTCAAAGTTGTCGCTTGCGCTACGAGCAAGACCAAAGTCCCCAATTTTGATGTTGAAGCTGTTGTCAACGAAAATATTCAGGGACTTCAGATCTCTGTGTAGAATCCCAGCTTCATGAATATGACACATTCCCTCAGCCATCTGCAGGGAAATCTTACGTATAAGCGACCACGTCAGCTTGATCCTCTGCTTGTGTAAGATGTCGAACAACGTTCCCCTCTTCATAAACTCGGTCACAAAAATGAAGTTTGACTTCTCAAGACACGATGCAACACAAGCCATTATTCTTGGATGCGATAGGCTGCAAATGATCTTCACTTCGTTCGTCAGTTCCTCCCTTGCATCTTGAGATTGTAACCCAGCTTTTGAGAGTTTTTTGATCGCAACAGGTTCTCTATTGTACTCTCCTTTATACACTAAGATGTTTGTAGTCTCTGAAATCTTTTCCCCTAGGCGAAGCCTCTTCATGTTAAGAGCTCTCTTCTTATCAGGAACAAAATAATACGGATGTTTAGGTCTTTGCTCTTCCTCGGACGCCATAGGAGGAACTCCGGCAGTAGCAGGGTTTCTTGGGATTGGGAAGCCTTCTCCTGGTCCATGGTCCTCTATGCTGTAGGTCACGCTTTCGTAGGAATCGCAGTCGCCACCATCACTGTGATAGGGATTGTGTTTGTTAATCCGACTTTGGTTTCCCGCTTGGCCTAGAGAACCATATTGGGCATGGTCAGCTTCATCAAGGGAGTCACCATCATCATAGTAGTACGAAGCACCCTCGGACTTGCGGGTAGGGTGACTTTCTTGAGGGGCAGAATCCAGTTTCCTTCCGGACGCACCGAATTTCGATTGTGAAGTCGTTGGGCGCTGGCTGTAGTTCGCTTCTGTTTGCGAATTGGGTCCGTACCCTGAGCTTTCTGCTTGGTGTGCCATAGCCTGTTCTTCTTCTCGCTGACAAAGTGCGCACTGGCAGAACACTGGATGAGACTTCTTGGAACCCATTCCTTCGCTGACCACCAATGCTCGACTTTGGTAACCGGAACGAGCAGCCCAAGCGGCGGTCATTGAACCCTGTCGCGGACCACTTGGTTGTTGATGTTTTTGATTCTGTCGCGCTTGGTAATCGTTGTATGCGCTATCGTCATCGTCATCATCATCGCGCTCATCATCTAGATCGGATAATCCTCCGTACTGAGTACCAACGACTTCTTCTGGAACCCCGAATGCTGAAGCAAGCGCCTGCGAGTTTGAGAGACCAGGCGGTGCTGCAGGAACATCGTTCATATCAGTGTTTCCAGTATCTGAAGGCTGACCATCTAGAGCAAGAAGATCTCCAAACAAAGTGGTTATCGCTTTGGAAGCCTCATCCGCCCCATGAACAACCAACGCTCCATCTTCAGCGCTGGGTTCTTTCTCTTTCTCTTCTTTTTCTTTCTGCTTCTGAGCTTTCTTTCTTTCTTTCTCCTCTCTCTTCCTTCTTTTCTCTTCCTTCCTTTCTTTTCTCTGCTGTATTGCCTCGTTTTGTTCTTGGGCTGCTTGGTTCACAAGTTCTTGTGCGAGAAGCCCTTTATCTTTTGCGACGCTAACAACATCAGGGGCAGATTCCGACGCAAAATGCTCTACCCACTCTTCCCCACCAGCCGACGGCACATGTTCGACAGCGAACACCAATTCACGAGATGCCTTGTATAGGCGAGCAATGCCCTCCTCCAACTTCCGTGCTCCAGCAACTGTATCCACCTCGTAAGCGAGTTCTTCGGCGACCTTAAAGGCTAAGCAGCATTCACTCACAAGCGCCCCAAGAGCCGTCTGCTTGACCTGAGCATCAGTATCTCTTGCTGCTGCGAAACGACACCCTAGCTCAGAAGCCATTTCAATAACATCAGCCATTCCTGAGATCACTTTGCGACGCCTTGTGGTCAGAACGTCTCGTCCTTCAGAACTAACTGCACCAGTCCTGTCCCATCTTCCTGTGAAACCGCCCGCTGCAAGTAGGTGGAACTTAGCTTTCCTTCTTAAAAAAGCAGAATAAAACGCAAGCTCGCCCCCAGCAAAACTGAACAAAGAAGGATGTTTTTGTTCTGAACTCGAGGATTCCACAGCTTCTCTGGTCCATGATGTCTCGACCCAATCCATGAATTTGTCATTCTTTCTAACCGCTTCGAGAACACCTTCAGGACCATCAAGAATCAGGTTGTGAAGCATCGTCAGCAGTCGCATTGCACACAGCGGATCTTTGCTAACGGGTTTCTTAAATAATGCTTTGAATACCATGTTCGACACAGTTCCAGCGTCAGCGTTCAAGTCATTGAGAAGAGCCGAAAAAGATGAAGCGATGTCCACACCCTTCACAAGATTGTCAACGTTACGTTCGGTTGCTTTTGAAATAGTCTCTGGTACTGAAGCCGATGATGTTTCTTCTTTGCTTGTATTGACGACTGGTGCGAGAGGCTCTGCTCCGGTAGCAAGTGCACGGTCACATAGTTGCATTGGATGTGGGTGAGAAAAAGCTAATGAGATTAAGTCGGTGATGCGAGATGAATATGGCGAACCGTCAGGAATCTCAAGACTTTCTGGAGGTTGGACACCGAAGATGAGCTCGTAAACCAAGAGACCAATGTCAAATGCATCATCATTTGGTGTGAGACCAGGATTATCACGCAATATCGCTGATCGATGCGCACCAAAACCAGCTAGACGAATACGACCTTCCTGGTCTACAAGTAAGGAATCGTATGCAATGTGTGCGTGGGGTGATGGGATCACAGAAGCGGCCTTAGAGAGATCTGCAAGAATTGTAAGAAGCACCGGCTCAGATAGTGGTTGGCGCTTGGGAAGCAGCCCACGTGAACAGAATTCAGCGAGGAATATTACTGCGAACGGTGCTTCTCTGAAAACGAATACATCTTCGAGTTCGATGACATGCTTTTCGGAATCTGCCAAACAGGACGCACGCCAGGCGGCGGCTTCGTCGACGAGCGCATCTACTTCTACCAAAGAAGCGAGGTTTTGACGTTTTGCAGCATAAAGCCGGGCTGATTTCTCATCGCGAACCAGCCATACCGTCGATGCAGGGTTAACGACTTCGGCAGTTTCTCTAGGAGCTAAACGTCTTTCAAAACGAAGAGTCCATGTACGACCAGAAGCACCCTCCAAAGTTTCCGATTCTCCACGGGCACCCCACGACATTGAATAGAAATTGCGAATAAGCAGTTCGTCTGAAAGGAACGCTGGAGTTCAGTGTTTTCAATAAAGACGGCTGAGATAGAAAGCGGATTCCTCAGGCAACCGTGTCCGGGGTGGGAAGTGGGCACCGACAGAGCTGATGGAATCCCTCCAGTGGTGTGCATTTGCAACATATGTACGTCTGTACTACAGTACAAACTCTGTAGTGCACAAGGTGCAAAGAAGGCTAAAGCGTTCGAGTGCTACCCTCTTAACCCTTTGGGGCTAATAAGGCTACCAGGAAGGAACGACTACAAAATAAGCACTTTAACTTAAAGTATTTCTTCGAACGCCGATGGGATGTGACTTCAAAAAGCTTTGGACCATTGCTGCGTTTGTAATGTGATCTGTTATCAAAGAAGTCGCTCCCTAAGAGGGATAAAACGGTTAGAACCCTCTTGTACAACAAATAGAGTGCTGCCGCTCCAACCCTCTTACCCTTTTAGAAGGGCAAAGAATAGAAAGAAAGCCTAGGCTAAAAGTTAGACGGGTAGCCTTCCAAAACTGGTACCAAAAAGTACGACGTCTAAAGCAGATAGCGTTCATATCTTCCCTGCCCATCGGAATGAGTAACACATGGGTTTCCAAGGGTGGTGTGGGCGGACGTCGCTTGAACTCAAGTCTTGAACGCAACTTTGAAGCTAATTGCTAACTCCAGATCTCGACAACCTTTGGAGCTGAGCCTTTCAGCAAGATGTAGGATAACGTTACTGCTAACAGTCGCCCCTTTAACCCTCTACTTTTCACAGAGAGCGTGTTGCAGCCGCCAGCATTCAGGACGCTCAGGCTCGCTTTCTTTCTCGTTGTGTACGATTGAACGTGCCTGCCAAGACTCGCAACCTGAAAGAATATTTTGCGGATGTACTACCATGACACGCCGAGGCCTTTTAGCATCTTTTCTGTTTGACGCAGCCTATGCCTTTAAATTTCGGGAGACAATAGTCGTGAACATTCAGAGGGGCTTCCTTCTAACATTGCCTTAGTCCCAGCTAATTTTTCTTGTAATGTGATATAAACGTCTACGTGATGAGGAGTACCTTCGGTATTTCCTAACGTGCAAAGTCCAATGAGCCTTTAATACGGTGTGTGTGTGTGTGTGTGTGTGTGTGTTTATATGAGCTCGCGTCTCTAATTCCAAGACTACGGTAGGGGTTATGGGTTATATTGAGAAGAACCCCTCTCTCTCTATATAAACCAACAGCTTTTCTGGCCATGTCCTTACTATTGATTCGGCGTCAGAGCCTTGCCTCTCTCGGAGAGGTTTAATACGGTGTGTTCTACAGCCGTCAGCACCGTTCATAGTGTTCATAGTCCATGTTTTGTGAAGAAGAGAATCTGTTCTTGATATTGCCTGAGTCAACACATGGACAGAAGGTCCAATCACAAACGCGACATTCACCTGTTCGCGCGCAAGGATCCGAATTCCCTCCCGAATGAATCTGTTGCATCGAGCAAAGCTGCCTCAATCCCAGGCTCAAATGTCGAGTGGCCCGCATTCTCGACGATGACCACGTCAACACAGTCGGGGGACATCATCTGTGCAAGGTCGTGAGAACTTTTCCTGGGGCAAACGAAATCCCAGCGGCCTTGCACAATGCATGTCTTGATGTGCTTGATTTTCCTCATCTGAGACTCTTTAAGAAGGTAACCATCTTCTTTTAAGAACACTTTATTAAAAAAGTAATGAGCTTCAATCCGGGCAAATGCCAGGTTCTCTTCGTCGCCGTTATCACTCTTCACTTCTTCTCCATCATCAGCCGTCTGATCATCGTTCCTCTCTGGCCGTGGAAAGGTTGAAAGAGTTCGCTCCCAGTTGCTCCATGAATTGGCCGCCAAACGACGCTCCTCACTGTTGTTCTCCTGAGCTAATAAGTTGTAATAAGCCTCAATCATGTCATCCGAATCTCTCACTTCTTCTGGCAAACCAGCGATATACGCCTCGTGTGCTTCCGGAAATAACATCGCGGCTCCGTTCCTTCCATACAGCCACTCAATCTCGCTTTCACGAGCTAAGAAGATGCCTCTGAGAATCATTCCAATTACACGATTGGGATGCTCTTGTGCGTACGCGACCGCCAACGTTGACCCCCAGCTGCCTCCAAAAAGCACCCATCTATCGATTCCAGCAGCTTCTCTAACTCGCTCCATATCGTCCATTAAATCCCATGTTGTGTTCTCCTCAAGACAAGCAAACGGCTGCGACTTGCCGCATCCTCTTTGGTCGAATAGAACAATCTTATACACTGCACTTATCGTCAGATTTGTGTGCATTGAATGGTGTCCCTGACGCGTTCTACGTATGATTAACTGACGATGAAATACAGTCAAACGGTTTAAAAACAATCATCTCACTTACCTACAGGATCAAAAAAACTTCTGTGTGCGGGAGACGTACCACCCCCAGGTCCACCGTGGATGAAGCATATGGGGAGTCCTTCTGGATTCCCTGAAATCTCGTAGTAAACTCTGTGTAGCCTGGACACTTCCAAATAGCCCTCACGATATGGCTCAATCGGAGGATACGGAAACGGGTATGAGGTGAGCTGTGAATTCTTGCAATCGTTGCTAACCCCTCTCGTGCTCGTCATTCTCGAAAAGTATCTTTGGTGCCTATTCACTTTCGACTGTTTTCGGAAGAGGATCTGTTCTCTAATCCCACTCTTAAAGAGAGGATATATCCGCCTAAGACGAATTAAATGAAAGGGCAGACTTGTTGCACTGGACACAAAAGCAGACATGGGTTCCAAAATCGACCTTACATCCTTGGTGCACTACCTTCGTACTACGAGACACTTCGTGGAACCGCGAAAGTAGAAATTTTCGTCGCACAGTAGCCCTTTGCACTTCAGAATCTGTGTAAAAACTCAAAATTGCTCTGAAACCCTGGCGATTTGCCTCACCAGGCCTCCTTCGACACCTCACCAAGTTTCCTATTTCTGAAACGAATGAGCCCATATCTCTTGGTACCAACGGTACTTATCCACTTCACCTCACCACCCTCTGAGCGATGAATCGAAGCAAGAAATATCAAGCTACTAAATTGTGAACAACCTGTACAGCTTCCCCAAGCGGAATGCTTTCCGCAACGAAACCTAATATATCTGTTACTCATGCCATGACGATTGTTCTCAGCTCGAGCCATTAGTGCTCTCCAAGTCGGCACCCAATTACATAGCTATGCCTTCTGATTGACGAGCTTAACTACACGGTTATATATCAAGGACCCACAGTAAAGAAGAAGAAGAAAAGAAGAACGGATATCGATGAACGACTACGTGAAGCCTTTTTAATAGCTTTTCGCGCAGTGACTAGCAGGCATGAAAGCAATCTGATGGGGAGGGGATTGCTTCTCCACAGAGCAATTCCAATCCCAATTGTAATCATTTCTATCTTTTGCAATCGGATTGCGGTCGCTTTACTTAGAAAGTAACCCGATTGTAATCCCTATTCTCGAATGCAGCCTTGAGTGCAATCATGATCTTTATCCGGATGTGCCTTCTTTCTGAAGACTACACACAGCTTGCTGCACCAATTCCACGTCCCAAAACACCTTGCTAACATGCATAAATACTATAGCTTCAAGTAATAACAATTGCGGTGTCGTTCGCATGCGATCATCAGTAAGAATCCTTTCCGCAACACATCAAAGTCGCTCTATTCCGACCACAGGTGCAAGAATAAAGCCGCAGTTCATATACCCATCTTCTATTATAATATACGATGTTTCCATTGGTTGAGAAAGATTGTCTCTCTCTCTTTTTATGGAAACGCGTACGTTGATTCCGCGCACGCTTGGGTTTGCTAAAGACCCAACAACCTATAACTCCTCTATACTGCAGCCCCTAACTACTAATCAGTAGCTGTACTGCAGAACAGTCCGGAACGAATGCGTCGACACTCTTGCAAGACGTGGATTTTGTTCGCCGTTGCAAAACCAAGAACGAGTTCCAATCGATATGCTGGACGCTAGAGCGGCACTGTCTTTGTCTATTAGAGGAAAACGACTCCTTCAGCGCTGTCCCGCGTTTGTTACAGACGAGAAGGATGCGCGAAAGGCTGAAGTAATCCTCGCACAATTCTACACCAAACACGTCTCTACCTTGCATCCAGTGGCGACATTTCCTGAAAAGAGAACACGGTGCGCCTCTGGAACGAATGTGAAGAAAGACTGCGAACATGTCGTTTTTCGATGCCCGCTGACAAATGCAGCCCGTAGATAGTCGTTAGCTGGTCTCCCAAAGAAGTGTAAGGAAAGTATACAACAGTTAATTCGACATGAACCACAGAGGTTCCTGGCCTTCCAGAAGAGAAAGCTTTTACTGAAAGCTCTCCTTCAGCTTAGTAATAGAAAGCTGTTAACCACAATAAGGAAGAAGAAGTAGTAGCTGTACTACACTCACTGAGCTATGAGAAGAAAATGTCAGATTTCTTAGGTGTTTCGACCGCAGGGCGTTTCGCTACCGACGCTTTTCGCCTTCGTCCTCCCATTAATCTCTTCATTCATCCTCCAGATACCGCCGGCAGAGCGGCACACCACGACAAGGCGCTCCCGCATGTACCACGTTGGTCACACAAGAAACCATGAGCAGCGTCCTTACGACCTAACCATCATATCATCGGCGAGATCAGGTGCAAGAACCAGTCTGTAGCCTTTCACCGTCATCCAAACCCAGTGTAGTTCCTACGAGAAACCCCCCGGAAACCCCCCATCCAATGGCCCGTAGGAGCGCTTCCTTCAGAAGCAAAAATTCAGGATCTTACTCCGATAACTGGCTCGTGACCTACTGCGTGCATGCAGCTAGATGGGGGTATTTTAACGACGTGCCGCCCAGGTCCGCGAGGGTGATCGGTAAGTTGACCGATCGCTTGGACGAGTTTAACGACCTCCCGGGTCAGAAAGAATGTAACGATCAATTTCGACGAGTAAAGATTACTAGGTGTTTTTCTAGCTCGGCAAGGATTGATAGTACGATGTTCTCAAGGTCAACTTGTCCGCGTTTCAGTTATAATTTGAGGGAAAGATTGCTGTGACAACAGCAGTCGGATTGCAATCTGAATGAAGTCATGCAATCGCCGATAGCAATCTATGGATTGTAATCATTGCGTTACGAGCCTGTATGAAGACACACTTACCGAAGTTGACACCTTTTCGAGGAAGTACGACTCCAACTAGAAAGTGGGAGTGCATCGGTGAGATGGATGTAGCGAGCTCTCACTTGCGGCCGAGGTTACGAGTTTGGAAGCAAAAAATCGGGGCGCGGCGAGCTCTCACAACATCTCTATCCTAGCTAGCGCCCACAGAAATAGAGTAGGTAAACCTTAGGATACGACTTCAAACTTTTAAAATTTCCTGCACACGATTACGATGACAAGCGGAACAGGGTGTGTTCATTTGGGGTCACAGCTTGGGTCTTCCATACCCTTTCTTGTGGAAAACACAGCTATCCGTGGATGAAACTTATGTAGTAGCACTGCTAGCTGCTACCCTCGTATTGCTGTTGGCGACTTCGTAATTGCTGGAGATTTCCTCCTTTTCAAGGTTCTTTTTCTTTAGATCATTAACCACTACGAATACCAAGGGTAGACTGCTACCGTTGGTATATAAGGGTGGCAGGAGTCTTGGGGGTATTGGGGTAAAAGGCCAACCGTCACAGCCCTTCATCACCTGGTACAAGTCTGACGACTGGAGTGCGAAGGATTAGCCTTTGTCTTCCGGTACGAAACGCTGTTTAGAATCAGAGTGAATATTCTTTTCAAGGAATTCTTGTTTCTTATCAGAAGATGCATTCCTTGGAAGGATGCACCTCCTGAAAAGAAGCACGTTTACAAAACCAAGCATTTGTGTTGTGTGCTTAAAGCGGCACAAAGAAAAAAAGATACCAAACCTTGCGCAGTTCATGCCACTGTAATCTGTCTTACAAAGTACAACCCGGACTTTACGATTCTCATACTCTGTTGTCGTCAGAGGTCAACTCTGTCGGGATGCGCTCCTCTAAAGTTTTATGCCTTTGAACTCCATATACTAGGACGCCGCCCTGAACGATAATAAATCCAGCGTAGGTTAAGAATGATAGCCTGTCCCTGAATATCACACCACCGGCAAAGACGGTCAACACTTCCTTCAGCACGAAACCAGCCGACACTGTCAGAGATGAGGTAAGTCTCACTAATTCGTACTCAGACCACAACAGGACGTAGACTGAGACACCAATAGTAATCAAAACTACTAGTAGTTTAACACCTTCCTCAAACGAAGCTCCATGAACCCAGGCAAATACGCTTGTCCCTTCAAGAAATAGAGCAAAGGGCAGCACCCAGAAGCAGGTGAATGGTGACACGAGCTTCACGGTTTCAACAGCTGACAGGCCCCTAGAGAGTGGTCGAAGCATGAGCAGAGCCTTGATCCTTTCATTCAGAATGGGTTCACCTTTGATAAAAATTTGCGTTAACATCCACCGGAATCCGGAGAACACGGCGGAAAGCATTTGTGCAAGCAGTCCTGCCTGAAAAAAACGGGATGGCACAGGACTAGCGTCCTCGCCTTGGCCGGCAACTACAAGGCTAAGACCTACTACCATAGCCAAAAGTGATAATACTGTGCCGAAGTGCAGGCTATGCATCTTGAGAGCTAATCCCCACCCAAGAACAAAGAACGGAGCCATTCCTTTCAAAACGGTTGAGAATGATACGGTCAGAAGGTTCAGAGCGATATTAGACAACCCAATTTCTACTGCCGTTGCAGCCCCGATGACTGAGGCGATTTGGACTACGTTGCTATTTACATCATGATCACGGGTGCCATCCGATACAATTGCTGCAAGAAGAGAAGCTACCACGTTGTTCGTTGCAGTGAGAGTGAGACCAAACGGAAATCGAGGAAGGCGCAGGGCGGCTCCAGAAAACAAGGCTTTCGTGGTAAGTACAGCGAGTGAAGAAGAGCCAAACCAACACGTGACTAAGAGAATAATCCATAGATTTCTGTTGACGCGCGCGAAATGGGTGTAACGATTTTCTGAGATCATTGATACAAGTCTAATGTAGAAGAGATATAGGCAGTAGGTAGGTATTGTCAGATAACATGTTGGTTTTGAGGATAGCTTTCTATCCTTCGCGTCGTTGAGAAACCCAGCTGAAAATCAGAGTAAAACCATCAAATGAATCAGTACCACAGAGGTCTCGTGAGACACGAGGTCCGCGTATGTCATAGGAAGAAGAAGTCGTATTGAAAATTTGGTATGGTATTCGTCACATCTCCGAAGCTGTCGCGCCAGTTTAGAGGAAGCGAACACTTGACTTACCTCCTCCACAACCTATGTTTGTATGAAGCGGTGAAGGCACTTCAAATCACAATCCGCTACGACAGCGTCGAAAAGTATGCGGCGTTACATCGCGAAATGCATGTTGTTCCCGAAATTGACAAGCAAAAAGTTTATGGTCCCCGTCAGCGAGAGGCGTACAAGGCGGTAGCCGTGTGACCAGTGTCAGCATCAACGGTATAAAGAAGTATTATCCCTGATGTGTGGGGACGACCGGTACGCCTTCACGATTTGTCGAGATTACATTCACGCTCCGCACCTAGCGAAGGATTCAGCGATGCATGGGTAACGGGGGTTGCAAGGGTCGTCTTCTGTCCTTATCCCCTTTGGGATAATATTGGTCTCTTGCCTTTTACCCAACTCTGCCGGTTCGCGAGCGGTTTCTTTATATCGCGATGTGACGGCTGATCTGCTCTAGGAACGGCATGGCGATGATGAGCGGCACTGTCGCCCATTTTGTACCGTCGGGCGAGAGCGGACGACGCCGACTAAGTTTTACGATACAGTACATGTAAGAAGGCACGACGTCAACTGCGGGACGTTTGTCTTACAGAAACGAGTGACGTCTTTCTATTCGAAAGTTTCGAAGGCATGTTTCTTGCTCTTGGCTGTTGGGAATTTACTATCATGCTCTGCAATCGTCGTCTCTGCTCCCCTCCGTTCTTGTTTTTCGTCTCGCCCCACCTCCACTTTCCGCAGGTTCGCTTTGCGAAGAAGCTTTGGGGCAAACCGGTGAACTAAAGTGTGCTACAGAATTTAGTTGCTTCCCAATTAACGACACCTCGATTAACGAACCAAGGTTTTCGATACACACTGTGTATCGAAAACCTTGCATTACCAAGCTGGTAATAACCCTTTACCAACCGGTTGAGAATAAAGGGTTAAAAAGGTTTGCCAGCAAAGGCAAAAAAAAGGGTAAGAGAAGCAGTCACGAAGGGTACGTGTAGCTCAACCAAGCTTCGTTTCAATCCGTACGCTAGCCTTCTACCCATATAGCGCCCACCCCTATACCGACGCAACCTTGTACCTTTGACCCGCGGGCCCTTGCGAGAGCACTCTCGGGCGCTCACACTGAGATTAATTCCAATGATCAATTCGTAGTGCACTAGTCGGTGTAACCTTTGAAAGGAAGCCTTCTTCCGCCGGTGATAACAGCCCGGCGCTTCACTACATACAGTGCCGCAGTGGTTCGATAACGCCGAGGCAATTCAAATATACAGCGATAGGCCCAACCAGTTTGTCAAGGTACGGCGGCGTTCCTAGAACAAAAACACTCCATAGAAGACGTGCGAAGCAGTCAATATGACAATACAAAAACAAGAGGGTGGTAGTCAATACATTCGCTGGAGTGCTACACAGAGGTGAGCAAAGTAAGTGTTGTGAGTAGTACAAGGAACAGGTAAAAAAACTACTGCGGTGCGCCCGGAAACAACGGCACGAGTCCGTGAAGCGACATATGATTGTGCATGCTAGGCCATTTCCGTGAAGGGAAGCTGTCGAACCAAAAAGAAAATCTCCGCAGCGGCGAGCGCAGACAAAAAACCACCCAACAAGAGCTGGTAAACAAATCCGCATGGTCTGTGGTTTTGTGCAGCTGGAACCGCGTTTTCAACGTCTGGTATAAGGGAGGCGTTGGCAAGAGCAAATACAAAATCGCCCTCTCTTAGTCGACGACTAACGACGCGTTGAACTACTACTAGCAAAGTGAGGGTAAGCATGGCGTTGACCACCGCAAGAGCAAGACGTTGTAACGAATACTCTGTAGGGTCGGAGGCGGCGTTGTACATGCCAATGACGAATAAGATATGTCCCATGACCGCAAGTACAAACAGAAAGAGAAGCAAGCAACCTTCCACGGTGAGGAGGTAATTGAACAGGGAACTGAACCATTCGAACATACGCGCACGGCAGCCGTCATTTTCGGAAGACTTTGAATCGGTCTGCAATGCATCTTCAAAAAAACGGTTGGTTGCACACTTCACATGCCGCCGTTTCAGCGGGTGACAGCAAAGGGAACTGGGCGTCGGCGCGGTAAGAAAGCCAGCGGTTGAGACACCTGGGATGCACATGAGTGTTGCAACGACATGAAAGATGCAGCGGTGGATGGTCCTCTCTGCAAATACGACACTCGGCGACGGGAGAGTCGCTCATGATAGGGGAAGCGCTAGAGAGCGGGTGCAGCTCCGCTGGCAGAGGACTGTGGCAGCCTCATGGGCAGTGCGGCAAGCTTGGTTGGCAGTCGTCTTTGGCAAACCGTGAGGTGGCCGAAAGATGCGTGTGACGGAGAGGGAGGTGCAGAAGCGCCAAAGGGACAGGAGGAAATTGGGCGAGATGCAATACAGATGAAGAAGTTCGCCAGACGGGCACTTGAGATTCCTCTGTGTGTGGTTTCTTCCCTTGGGCCAGCTTCCGTTAACCTATCTCGACGTCGTTTGGCGAGCCTTCGCGACTATGCCTGTCTTCTACCAAGGGTAAGTTTTTATTACATGCGCGTCCTACTAGATACAGTAGTGTAACTCTGCAGAGCTGTTGTACGTTCTGCTTTTGAGTTGTTGAAAAGGAAAACAATTTCCACGTGTTGCAACGTGGTTGGTGATGCGCCACCACGAGAAAATTCGATAAGATAACTTGGATATCTATCTTGATATCTCTGTGCTCTCAACTCTGCATTGCCCATTCCATGCACTATCCTAAGGCTCCCTAAATCTACCCTTGGTACAGTGTGCAGCGTATCTAACATTAGATACTGCGCAAGCAGCGCCATTTGGCAGCCCCTGATGATCCACGCCACATGGCACCAACAGCACAGTTTCGGTACCGCTTGTATCTATCATACTGGCACAGAGATCCGACAAAGGTGAAGCATCGCAGGACGGGCCCCGTGTCATTTCTCACTCGCTGTGCCAGACTCTAGCTAGTAGTTTGTCTCATGCGGTGAACAAGAAACACTGCTGCTTCTTTGGTGACAGTGTTAGATTGCTAGCCCTGACCCCTGGGGTAAGGGTTATAACGCCACCGCCATTAATCCTACCGTCACTGACAACGTAGTCAGTTGGCCATCGTCAAGCTTCGTTCTCGCTCACTTTACCCGGAGAAATGGCGCCCACTCCAGAGCGCTCCAGCTATCCTTTGGTCCCCATGGAGGAGGCGCTGGACAAGATCGCCGCTACTCTGGCCTCCCTCCCTCCTGTCACTGTGCCCTCAACCAATGCCCTTCACCATATTCTCGCCGCTGACGTCCACGCCCCCCGTCCCCAACCTCCCTTCCGTGCGTCCATTAAGGACGGCTACGCTGTTTCTCTGCCACTTTCGCAACCTCTCAAAGTCACAGTCTCCTCTCATGCAGGCGCCAGCGCTCCCACCGCCATTACTGCGGGTACGGCCGCGTATGTCACGACAGGTGCGCCCGTGCCTCAAGGGGCAGATGCGGTCGTCATGGTGGAGAACTGCCTATGCGAGAACGATATTCTGACCTTCACCGAACAACTTTCATTACAGAATGGTCAGGACATTCGACAAATCGGATGCGATGTGGCAGAAGGCGAGCTTGTTCTCGCAAAAGGAACCTATCTGGGCGCTGCAGAGATCGGTATCCTTGCAAGTTGTGGCATAACATCACTTCAAGTGTTTGATCGCCCAGTGATAGGCGTACTATCGAGTGGGGATGAGATCCTAGACGTGGGCAATCTCCCCGAGAGTATGCCATACGGCGCCATTATTGATTCCAATCGCCCAATGCTGCTAGCTTCAATACAAGAAGCTCTTCCGTTCTGCAAGCCAATTGATCTCGGCATCGTACCCGACACCGAGCACTCCGTACGGCAGGCCTTGCTTGCGGCTTCTGAGAAGTGTCACATTGTCATAACCACGGGCGGCGTCTCTATGGGACGACGCGATTTCATTAAGCCAGTTCTGGAGAACATCGCCACCGTTCATTTCGGACGTGTGCTCATGAAACCGGGGAAGCCGCTCACCTATGCCACTCTATCGCAGCACAGGTGTTTTTTGGCACTCCCCGGAAACCCTGTCAGTTGTTTTGTTTGCTTCCATTTAGCAGTTGCAGTGGCAGCCCGCAGACTGGCAGGGAGAAATGTGAATCAAGCAAAGGGAATTAGTATAGATGTATCCCTTGGCCATGACATCAAACTGGACAAGCAAAGACCCGAGTACCACAGGGTCACCCTACAAGTGAGTTGAGCTACGCAAGAATTGCAATAATCAATCATATATCCCCCATACTGACTAATGTGTGATGTCTCCGGCAGCATGTTCACGAACGTGGTTTCGTTGGGACTTCTACAGGGAAACAGGCAAGTTCTAGGTTATTGTCGACAAGATCTGCTGATGCGTTACTGATGCTTCCCAAAGGGGATGGGGTTTTGCCAGATGGAACAAAGGTAAAGGCCTTATTGCTCAACCACTATATGCACTCAGGTCTTTAGCATCCCTAGTTTCATATCTTAGGTAGTAGATGCACAAGACTTCAACGCTATGGTTTAATAGAAAATCGAAGTGGTTCTGTCTCTCGCCCCCATTGGTATTTCGAAGCCACTTCTATGTCAGTACAGAGTAGTAGGTCTTTGTCTAAGAGAAGTATGTAATCAAGCCAAGGAGATTGGGCTGGGCGGTTTCAGACGCGTGCTTTTCCAATGCAATCGCGTTGTGGGGTCCCTTATATCACCATTTCGAGGACTCGTTCAACCCGGCGATAATAAGACTCGCCGATAGCTTGGGTATGCTATGGGGGAACAAGATTCTTTTTCGTTGAAGGCTTTTACTGCCCTGAACACTACAGATTCGTCGATGTTATCCTCAAGTTGACAAACGCATTCTCAAAGCACCCTACATGATTTGCAATTTGACTATCAGGAAAGGATGTAATCTCTTCTCGGGATCTACCCTCAAGGAGCTGCAAAGATTAAACAAACTGCTGAAGTGAAATGAGTCTTGAGGCGACAGCCTCGCGTCCTACATGTTGCTACATGTGCTGGAGCCTATTGTGTGGTGTTGTGAATATGCTTCTCGTGAGAAGGCATTTGCGGCTTAAGTGCCGTGCATGAGCATTAATCCGTTGAAGAGAAACAGGTCAAGCTCATGGAAGACTTACGATCTGACCATATCCCGCTCTAAAAGGAAGAGGAAAACAGGCGTTCACGAGCCGTTATGCCTTGCGCAGTGCATATCGATAGAACGAACTCGATTTGTTGCTTGATGACTGATGGCAGCCAGACTAACCAGCCAGATTCGTTTGAAGCATGCCCCTAGTATCTAGACCATTGCAATAGATTATTGTGCCAAGCAGTGAGAGTTGAACGATAGGAGTGACAACTGCTGAAGCCAAGAAGGCGTAGGTGACCGGGTTGAAAGCGAAAGTGATGGAAAGTGATAGAAAATTGAGCATGTCGGCAGTGTGTGAAAAAGTAGCAGAAAAACCAGGAGTCGAGGAGGAGTGATACCTTTCGAGATCATCCCAAACTATGGCTGGCATTCGAGTCTTTGAACCACTCAGGGTACGCGGTTTGACAGGGGGGGAAAACATGCTACCAGTTTGTGGGATTATCCTTCAGCAAGTCGTCTATCGGGGCTTTTTTCGAGCCTCTGGACGAACTCGTGCTTTCACTTGAACGTGCGCGATTTGGAGCATGACTTGAAGAAGAGGAACTAATAGTAGAAGAAGAAGGAGCATGAAGTGAGGGGGGGGATAAAGCAGCGTGATGTTTTTCGTTTTCCATTTGTTCCTTTAAGAGGCGTCTTTTGGCAGCCTTTCGAGCGGCATCTTTCCTGCGAGACTCTGCACGTTGCTCAGGTGTCTGGTTCATGCGCTGTTCACGTTTGCGCTGGGCATCCATTACAAGGCGTCTCTCCTTCTGCTCGGGGGAGAGGTTGCGACGCCATTGGCGTTTTTTCTCGGATTGAATTTTGCGCTTTTGGCGCAGAAGTTGCTCTTTTGACATGGTGTCATCACTGAGGGTGAGATTTCCAAGCTCACGTTGGGCCGATGAGGATGGTGAGGTGGTTGAGGAAGAGGAAGAGGAAGAGGCATGGCGTGAGAGGGGCGGTGCAGCAGTGCGAGCGTCCGGGTTGAGCAGGTTGTAGATGCTCATGAGGTCCTGTGTTTTGGAGGGGGGCGAAGCGGATGGGCCGGCAGCGGTAACGTTAGCAGCCATGGTTAGTGGGTGTGGAAGTACAAGAAAGCAAATGTAGGAAGATGGGATAAAGTGGGGGTGTGGGGGAGGAGGGGAGGGGAGGAACAGTTGTTAGTAATGTTTGAGAGAGAGGATCATTGCAATGGGTGAAAAGGAGGAGTCAAAGGAGGTGGGGACGATTGGTCGAGGCGGCGTTTTATAGCGGAATTTGAAGAGTGAATGAAGCGAGTATGTGAACGTTCCATGCGTACGAATGTGTCACGGTGTGAGGTGTGCGGGGGGGTGGCGGGCGCCGGGCTACAAGTGCCACAATTTATTCGGCATGGATAACGAGGGATCGGAAAAGCACACTGTTGCTCGTGATACCAACTACAGCTCTGTTGGCGTGAAGATGTGTAGGATGCGTAAGGCGATGACTGCCAGTACGCTTGGTACGTCGAAATGTGGGTATCTGTATTGGAGGGTGCGTGTGCTGCGGTGGACGGTGCATATGAGGTGCGCTTGTTCGTGTGCACGTGACGGTAACGGAGCGGGGGGGTGTTAGGGGGCGGGGAGATTGACAGCGGGGTGGAAGAGGATGACTGTATGGGGCCAGTGCTACGGGTACGTACGATGGTGCGATGAAGGCAGCCACAAACTGGGGGGGGGGGGGGGGTGCGACGGGCAGAGTGGAAGGAGTGAGCACGTTTGCAGTGGCAGTTTGTGTGAAAAGGCTCACGCTGAGGTGCGGACACGACGGGAGGCGCCACTGCGGACGGGAGCCAGCGCGAGTGGAACGGGGGTATGGGATGCGAGATGATGGCGCAGAGCAGTGTCCGGAGCGGGCGAGGCGGGATGATTCGACACTGGCGGGTGGGTGGCCGTGCTGGCGGCGGCGAGGGCGCGGTGCACGACGGAGCGCTGGAGCGGTGGCGGCGGCGGCGGCGGCGGCGGCGGCGGCGGCGTCGGTCGACGGAGCGAAGCGTCGCGAGATATGGGGGGGGACAGGGAGGCGGATGGGCGACGAACTGACATGGCGCGCGCGAAGCGGCAGATGAGGTGTCGCTCCTGCGAGAATCGGCGCGGCCGCGGTTTCGATGGTGGCGCGCTGGTAGCGCAAAACGTGTGATCGGTGTAGCGCGCACTCCGTCACGGCGCGGGCGGTGGAAAAGGTATCGAATCGACGCACAGAATAGCTTCGTATGTGTTATGTACGGCGGTGTACAGTATTCCGTTGTATCGGTAGCGCGGCGAGCTTGTCCGTCTCCCGTCCACGAGTGATGAGAGAATCAAAGCGCTATTGCTGTGGCGCTGATGTAGCGTAGCGTAGCGCTCCCACGGGCGTTAAAAAAAATCTCGTGACCCTTGCTGGAGTTACCGAAGGTACCAACGGTATATCTACATAACTTAAAATGTACTTGCACTCATACTACTACTGTACATCATGTAAATTAGCTATAGCTACTCCTGTAGACTATGTGTGCGCCGCCGTCGATCCCAGCCCACCGTTTCTCCCCGCAATGGCCACCAAGCGCGCCCGCCACTCAGGACGCATTTTTGTCGCTTACATGGAATGTGCACTTCGGCCAGATCGCTGCCCCGCTCCTGCGTGCGTACTCCGACAGAAATAGCAAAAACCCCTCCCCGCACCAGCCCTGTTGCAGCTCCGTAACTGTACGATACGTCGTTGAACAGCTCGTCCGCTTTTCCCCTTCAATTGTCTTGCTGTCGCACTGTTCTCCTGCCGCATGTCTGGACACGTGTTGTCCTTCCACTAGCTCAACAAAAAGGCACCTTTGTTTCCTCTTGTCGCAACCCATCTACCAAAACCCTTTGCGTACCCCATCTACTCCCGTTGCAGCGAACAGGGTAAGCAATACGGCAAGCCGCACTGCCTTCCCGCTCACGTCCAATCCCCTTCGCCGCCGTCTGCCCGTGCTGTTGCCAACTCCGTCTTCACACCACCAACCAAACATGTCTTCCCCGCAAGACCGCTCAAACCGTTACAGCGCTGAGATGTTTTATCATTTATTCAGCGATAACGACCGCCGTCAAGCAGCTCGTCGCAACCCGCCTCGCTCACAACAGCCCCACAATCGCTCCCGTCAGCGCCCACTTCATCCGCCCCGTAGAAACTCCCAACAACCTCCCACTGTGCCTCTGCCGTATCAAAGTTCCTCGAGGAAGCGCTACTTCCAAAACCGCCAATCACAATCTCCAAATCTCCCAGATCGCACACTACACGCTCACATCAGTCGTGATCCCAATTCCTCCAATCCCACACCCGCTTCTCCCGAATCCTCTTCGCCGGCAGTGCAGAAGAGACGCAGGGAGAAGCGACCCCCGCGAGGCGGTTTCATCCCAAAAGTAGATAAAGAACAAGAATACCAAACCGACCTCTACTGCGCCATATGTGAGCTTTCCTTTTATACTCCAGCGGAGAAAGCCCTCCACGACAGAAGCAGAGACCACGCTAGAGAGTATCAGTTTTTAAGAAATGCTGGTCGATTAGATGAGCAGGGTAATCCCAAACCGCTGCAAATCAGCGAGGAAGACTTCAGAAAGCAGTTTGCCACTGTTCGTACCCCGGAACAGGTTGAGAAGCAACTCCAAAATGCTTCTATCATGTTTCCGCAAGAAGAGGTCAATAGATGGCCAAAGGCTTTCAAGGAATGGGTCAAGCGTTCTCTGGACGACGCCGTCCGCGTTTCCAGGATGGAAAGCAACAGCAAGATATTGGCCGCTGTGCGAGCCGAGATTCGGGTTGTGCTTGACCACCATACCAAGCACTGCACCCTAAGGAAGGAATCCTGGGTTCAAAAACCACTGGCTACCGGAGCTTTGTACACCAAGGACAGCGGAATCCAACACAACGTTCTACTTGTCCATGAAGACCAGCTTGTTAAACCGCAGCCTGGTCAAGCTGGGCAAGAACAATCACAAGCTGATCAACCTCCTGAAGCCCAACTTGATGATGCTCAAACCAAAATGGAAACAGATACTCTAACTGAAAAACAATCTAATGAACCACGAGGTGACGCTAGGCAGCGAACACGGCATCAAAGTCGTTCAACTGCGAGACACTCATCCCACTCTATGAAAACTGTCACGCAGTGGAGCTCAAGAGACACGTCACATAACTTGGCTTCGCACATGCCGCACAGGTTACGTGATTCTAATGTTCACTACCAGCACAGAACTGAGCAAAGCAGAGGAAGCGAGGCACCGTCCCCGGTTCCAAGCAGCCAAGTACCATTGAATGCTCGAAACCCACAGGTCCCCTATCTGCCTTACGATCGTTACGCTGTTCCCAGCTATCAGCATGATCCACACACTTTGCACCTGTCAAGAGTTCCTTCACCACCTGAAGTGATGTACAAAGAGCTGCAGCAAAACTGGAGAATGTCCGGAGAAGCTGAGATACTGTTTCATGCATCCAAAGTTGCTGATAAGCAACTATTTCTGGCAAAGTGCGGGGAGCGTTTAGGGCAACTTCAGATCTGGGACTCTGGAACAAGCAGCAGTCAGGACCGCATCGACGTAGAGGAAGTACTGCAGAGAGTTGAGACGCTCAAGAAACAATTCACAAGTCGTGAATATGAGTATCACAAGCTTTGTTCTGAGCTTTCGGCCGTTATCAAAATCTTAACCGAACGTGGAACTCGCGTCGGTACCATCCAGGAATGTATTCGAATCCAGATGTATGCTGCAATCCAAATGGGTTCTTTCGGTGATTTTGCGAAGTATAGCTCACATTTCATGAAGGTGGGGCGGCGAGCCTCACAATGGAGTGGTGCGAACCTTGAGTTTGTAGGACACTGGTTGTTATCGTTGCTGTTCTCGTATAAAGAAGACAGAATCTACCCTCGACAAAGAGAGCCGGAAAGAGCACTACTACACATAGCGGAGGAAATGCGCAACTATCCATTTAAGCATGGCTTGATGAATGACTTATGTGTGTTTGAGTCTGCACAAGTATTTAAGAGCGTGCTTTCAAACAACTGGGCTTTCTTCTTTCATAGGTTACAGAATAGCATTGTTCACTATGCCACGGAGGGACGCTTCAAACAAGTTATGGAAGGATTCATTCCGTTTGTTCGAGAACGAGCGCTCGTAACGATGTTCAGGAAGAGCTGTTGGAGTGACACGGCAGTATTCGCTGAACCAAATGTAGTTGCTCTAGCCACCGTGATCAATTTCTTGGGGTGGAATGAACGCGACGCTGATCAGTCGGTGTCATTTTTGGAGGCAACGAAGTTCATAACGTCACTCCCATACAAGTTTGTGATTCTAGGTGGGAATGCTCACGACTGGCGTAGTGCTTATATACGGGCAGACGATGATGAGGTCAAGCTTCAGGATAATCCTGATGTGGCAGTAGTCGCACTTACTGCATGGAGCGGACATGAATGTGCTGCTGACCTCACATAGTGCCAATTTAATGTTGCGTTGACAACCACCATCACAGAGACATGTATATATGTATACAAGTAGAAATAGGTTCTCGCACGAAGGATGGTGTACATTGTACACTTGTGCTCTGGAAGGTAAGGACAGAGACATGAACATGTATCTTTGTGAAGATCTTCACATTGTAGTTTTACACAGTAATCGGCATTTTAAACTTGGACGATATAGATAAAGGATTAGGATTCCGCCCCTGTAACCCTTTATGTACCAGTCTTCGACTTCGAAGGTGACGGGGGGTAGAAAAGGTATCGTGTGTGTGTGCGCGTTGCGTTCGTGCCACGAATCCCCAGACAACCGATTGAGACTTCAGAGTCCCAGAATTATTACAAAGTTCGTGGACTCTGAGGTCCGTTGCGAAGTAACGCCAAGGTCTCAATCGGTTTTCTGGGATTCGTGTCTATTTATCTCCGTGCGTAGATGTAAAACGATTTGGAGCCAATCCGCTCTCCCTTCCGAGTCTGAGAAGAAAGTAGCTGGACTGCTAATCGGATGGACGGTAACAATATCTGGAAAGCGTTGTATACCACAATGACGGTTTGTGAGCTTCTGGAATCTGCCATATGCTGGCTTGAGTTTAGGGAGGCAACTCTGAGGGCCGAAAATCAGAAGTGTTCGCTCATTGTCCGTACCAATTTGTGATCGGCTCGCGTACACCGGCTGTCGCGAAGACGCGGGTAAGATTGAGGGAGTACTTGAGTGGAGGAAAGTCATCAGAAGTTTTGAGGATCGCAAGTTGTTTGTTCTCACGCCCAAGAAGACCTGTTGTAGCACGTTGCATTTGTTTTCTTCCTTTGTTTGATGGAAAGAAGGTGTCTGCGTTGATCTTATCCACTTCAAAGAGTGGAAGTGTGGAAGGTTCGGGGCTTGGCCTAGGGGATATGTTATTCTTAACTACTTGCGCGTAAGAGAAGAAAGCTGAGTTTGGTGTAGGGACATTTTTCGGTGTCCCGTTTGGTTTGTCGTTTGGTTCGCGGTTTGGCGCGTTTAGGACTGTTTCACGATCACCGATTTCGATTCCCTTGGGAGGTGGGATTTTGCTATAGATGACTGAGACCAGAGCGCCTATCTTCGAGCAGCGCGGCAGAGGTCAGCTGCGCTCGCAAGTGGTCCAGAGTTTGGTCCAAGTTTTGTTGACGAAGGCAGTCAAAGCAATTGGATTGCTAATGCCTACTTTTGAGCTGAAGATGTGGCGAACTTTGATGGTGAATTCTTGTATGTCGAAGGTGAAGTCGTGTGCCTTGGTTTGGAACTCGTCTGGAGGGATGGTTGTGGACTTTTGTGCGTTTGCCGGTTTAGTGGCCATGTTGCACGTTGGAAGCGGACTGGAGTGGGCAAGTGTTGTTTGTAAAAGCGCTGAAGCGAGAAAGAAGAGTACCAGAAAAGAGAAACGAAATTCCGTTCTAGCACCAAACAGCCAAAAAGCCGATTGGTGAAGGTTTAGCCAGGCTAACTTAGCCTTCTACCAACGGCAGAACTGAGAAGGTTAAGAGGACTAAACGAAGAAGAGAATGAACGAACGAATGGCTAAATGGTTGCACTGCTAGCCATCGTTGAACTACCATCGGTACTATCGTGAATCATGAATCACTATGCCGATAATAACGAGGGCCATCACGACTCGTCGATTCACGATTCGTGATACCCCTCGTTGCCGTCGGTGCCATAGTGATGGCATCATGATGATGTCAAAAATTTAAAATGTTTTGCAAAATCCACTGTCTCCAAAGTTCGGCCTCATGGCACGTTCAATTATTGTCGATGCGGTGTACGGCGTCAGCATTATGACACTTGTGCCCTTTGGTACGAATGGAAAAGGTTAGTTCTTCCCAGGGTTGATTGGAGGCTAGCGAAATCCGTGCGGCGTTCACTCTATCTGGGGGCTTCTCGCTTCCAACTATACCATCAATCCTTAAAGGAGGAAGAAATCTCCGTCCAACTTTGGACGCGCTACCATGGAGTCGGACGAAGAGCAACAGCTCATTCTAAAACATAGTCGTCAGTACGCTGCTCTTCGTGCAGATCTCTCTGCTGCACTCTCCGCCTTCGATCGTGCTCAAGATTGGGCTGTAAGTTGATGATGTCCATCATTCGAAGCATCTGTGCTTTAGTTTCAGGCACTGCGTTTGTCCTTAGCAGAAGCGCTAACTTTCTGACGCTCTGTATACTTCGCGTTGCCTTCAGGACCTAATTCACGACTTGCAACGGGTAAAACGAGTGCTTGGAAAACACGCCGGTCATACTTTCCTTTCAGAAAAAACGTTGCTCGCGAAGCGATTAGCCCAATGCTTAACTTCTTTTCTTCCATCTGGTGTGCACCTCAAAGCTTTAGAAACATATCACACTGTTTTTGACCGCATCGGATCAGCGGCACTTGCCCGCGATCTCCCACTGTATGCTGGTGGCCTCTTCCCGCTGTTCTCCCATTGCTCGACAACTCTAAAAGCACCTCTGTTGTCACTATATGAACAATTCTTCCTTCCACTTGGACCTGCGCTTTGCCCTGTGTTGGACGGTTTCATTCTTGCAATACTACCTGGTCTAGATGATGAGAGTTCTGATTTCTATGGCCGGTCCTACAGTCTACTAGACGCCATCGGCATTGCAGTTAAAGATCGTGGGATTTTTGCAAGAGCACTGTGGAGAGCACTGCTCGTTTCCCCACCCACGAGGTTCGCTGCGGCACATTACCTGCGGACAAAGCTTTCTGGAGGCGATAAAGACTTGCGAGGTGACATGGTAAGCGATATGCCGCTTGTTTCGTATGCAATCACCGCTGCTCTTTCAGACGAAAATGCTTTGACACAGCGAAACGTCCTTGACTTGCTCATGGCTGAACTTGCGCTCAACTCTTCATTCTTTGATTGCTCAAGTGATGAGGACTACAATGCGGCTGTGTCGGTCATGTGCGGCGTTTTTGGGGCTTTGATTAAACGAGACATGAGTCTCACGAAGAGGGTGCATGCATGGTTATTGGGTGGGCATGACGGAGAATCCGGACAAAACTTTTGCCGTGAGCATTCCAAAGGTCTTGTGCTAGCCGCCCTTGATTCAGAGGTGAATTCTTCTCTGAATCAATCGAAAGGGAACTTAAAACTCTTAACAAAACCATGCAGAATTGTGACCGCTCTTCTCGACCGGGACGAACTCTCTGATTGCCTAGGCCACCACTTTGCGCTACGAATTCTCAAGTTTGGGATGAGAGTGTCAGCATCCGAAGAAGCTGAGTACGATCATGAGGTTCGTAGCCTTATCGCAGACTTACTACAAGATATGGGAAGCGCAAGAGTGTTCGACGAACTGGAAAGAATGATAACGACAGAGACTCAGAAAACATACGAGGACTTCGAGTTGCTCACGTTTGCCCTTTCTATGTTCCCCACGCAAAATGAAGTAGTGCGGCGAGAACACCTCCCTATTCTATTGCGAGAAGTCGTGAATTCTGTGAACGTCGACGAAACAGATGTTAAGACTCTTGAAAGGGCAGTACTATTCTGTAGCGAAGCCGTGCTCGCGGTAGGTATTTCACGTTTGACAAGTACGAACCGAACTCTCAGCTCTCATATCCAGGAGACTATTGCATCGTTTGCGTCCTTGTTTGTAGGTTGGTTGGCGCATGCTGTTGAACAAGCTCCAGTAGAAGTCGGGCGCTCGTACTGTGATGTATCCATAGCGGATGAATACGTTGCCGAAATGCGTATGTCTGCAGTCTATGAATCTCAAAAGGAATATGTTAGTTTGGCGAAGGGAGCATGTGAGTTTT
Organism: Gracilariopsis chorda; assembly: GCA_003194525.1. Taxonomy (NCBI): domain Eukaryota; phylum Rhodophyta; class Florideophyceae; order Gracilariales; family Gracilariaceae; genus Gracilariopsis; species Gracilariopsis chorda. The sequence continues at coordinate 63,278 of NBIV01000221.1, forward strand.
TCATGGCCGTAACTTCATCCGGACTTGCGAGTACCGACTCCATTGGCCTCGCGCTTCAGGCTACAGCAAAGTGTGCGTGTTCCGCTGATGTTCGTATTTCTCTGGCTGGAGCCAAAGCCTTTGCGGAAGTTGCGGCACACATGGACGGGGATGAATTGCTTACGATGGGAAGCAGAGAACAGGTCCTGAGGGTAGTGCGAAGATGCTGGCGACAGATGCACCCATCTCTGCAGACTGCAACCGCCCAAAGCGCACAAGCGTTGTTAAACTTGCAAAGACGGTTTCCCGAAGAAGTCAAGATTGTCGTGGCAGATGGTATTCTGTCCGGTGATCTTTCTCGTCGCTTGAGGAATCTGGAACGCTTCGCATGTCTCTGGCGCCTTGCAGTGGAACATCGCTTGCTACCACTTCCTGCTGATGATGGTCTCTTTCTAATGCTGGACGCACTCACAGATGAGGATTGGGGACCGAAAATGCTTGCAAGGTCTTGGTTGTCTGATGCCCTCGAAGTTGACGCAGCATCAGTGCTGGATGCCCCATTGCGTTTACTACTGACCCAAGAAGCGAGAACTACTGGAAACACTCACAGTTTTGAGTCCGTCTATGATGCACCCCGCGCTCTGTATGCGTTTCAGGTTATTAGAGGAATTCTTGAGAGTTGTCCGACAATCATAAGTTCATCCCACGAAGATACACACATCCTATCATCGTCAACTCAGGTTTCTAGAAAGGATGGAAAACGTGGTAGGACCGGAATCAGGGCACTGGCATCATGTACACCTTCGGCAAGGATAGTGCAGCTTTTGGCAGATGTTTTTGCCCTACCAGACGCTTTAAGAAGATATACTCGTGGTATAATTACAGACCCGCCTATCGAGGGCCCTGTTCCTCTTCAGGTGTTGCTTCCAGCAGACTCTTACGTTACCGCAATCGGAATTACTTGCCTTGGTTATCTTCGGGGAAGTATACCTCCTCAATTTGACTCAATTTCCACCACATTGAGCTTGACAACTGCAGATTCTGTCCATCACCCTGACAATATCACAAACTCGGAAGATCTTGAATGGGTCCTCGCTGGCCTTGGTACCAAACCGTTTCGAGAGCTCCATGCCGGTGTTTCTGCAGCTGCTGCAGAATGTCTGGCCACTCTGTTTACGGCGATTCCTGTACCAAGCCAACTCAGTGCCATGATGTCCAATGCATTTGCTAAGCCTGTTCTCAACTTAGTGTGCAAGCACATCACCAATCCAGATCCAGTTCTGGAATTGCACTTCATGGATGTTATGACATTCTTGATAACGGCTGATGGACCCTGTTACCTGTCATCGATACAAGGAAAAGACGCTTTTGCCAAATCCGATACCGGAAAGATAAGGTTGTCCTTATCAGAACCTCAGCTTCAACTAGGAAGTAGCAAACCGTCAGACACTGTTCCTGCAGCCCTACAACCCGGTACTGTAGAATCTCTTGACCAGTTTGTTCCATGGATACTTGAAGGTGTATCAAGAACTTGTCGGACAAGTGCTGTTGACCACACCAGTGGCTCGCAAGAGGTACTAGGGGTACGTCGGAGATGGATTCGGTTTATGGAAACAGCCATGCGATTTATTGGAACCTCTCTGCCGACGATAACCGAAGGTCTTTTGTTGATACTCTGGGAGTATCTGGAGGTCCAGAACCGTGTGTCGAATGACGAAAGGTTCACAGGTGATAGTGAGTTTTCGAGGGTAGATGAAACACTTGTTCTGCTAGAGGGACTAGCAGTTATTGCATCAAATGTACTCTGGTCTTTCGAACATGCACTGTCCAACAGCGACCTGAATGATGACATCTCGAAATCTCAACCAGCTGATTTCGCTGAAACGACGGAACCAATGGCTACCAGGGATGGTTCTTCTGCAAAAGGCACAAGCAGGCTGGAAAGAAGAACAGGCACATTTGAGAACAAACCTGGCGGCTCTCATCATTCTAATATTTCGTCATTCGAGCGTGCACCACACGTGACGACGGCGACCTCTTCTATGATCAGCGCGATTAATCCTTTGCGAATGATTAACGATTTCGTGAAAGATGTCTTGAGTGGCAGTGGATCGGATGGGATGCATCGCTTGTTTGATCCTCGAAGATCGGCGGCTAGAATTCTTTTCTGCTCCTTGCCGAATTTGATAGAAAGCGTAGCGAAGGTATGGGGACCATCGAAAGAAGCACAAGTATCAGAAAGCATACGTGCAAAGCATCCCTCGGACGGTCATGCGATTCCTCCGTCGAGGCTTTCTACTGAACTCCCTCGAGAACGAAGACAAGCGCAACGATTCGCTGTTCTCTCCCTGCTTGAACCCATTTTTGAACTCCGTTCAACAGATGTCATAGCCTCTGTTATTGCCCTATTTGTCAAAGAGCAAGATGAAGTTGGTCTTCCAAAGGATGAAAATCTGAACAGCTACGCGAAGATGGCGGTGCATATGTTGCACGCTCTCGATTATGCGACCCCGGATGTTGTTGTGAATGCTGTCAAATTTATCTATGAGAAGGCAACACGCTGGGATGGTGCGAGTGCGGATGCATCCGAGGGTCGGCTGCAACAGACCTTTAGGAAGAAGTCATATGCTGCCATACAGAAAGTTATCACTTCCGTTATGACTGGGAATTATGAAAGCGAAGAACTTAAATCAATCGGTCAAAACGCCCCAGCAAGTCAGTCGTCTGCTATTGCTGGGGGTTCAACTGGCCTTGACCTTAACCAACCTGGGTTTCCACTGAATGGAAGTTCAGTGGGTCACCAAGATCTGTTTCATTGGGGTGACTTCTTCGCACAATTCACATGCGGAACTGTGGAAACAGCATGCTTGTACTTCCTTGACTATTTCTTGGAGTCTTGTAGTGATGGGGATGACGTTCTTTCCGCGTGGCCTACGCTGAATAACATAATTAAGGAATCCCTCGCTTCCGGTCAGCGCAGACGAAACACTCCGCCTGTCCTCCGAATTATAGGCACATTCGTACGAAGACATCCGTCTCCATTTCCTGACCGACGATACAAGACCGAAATCATGGGTAGAGCAACTACTGCTATCGATTCATGTGCCCTCATCGCTTCTGGTGGGGCAGAATTGTCGAAAGAAGAGCTTAGAGCCGGAGATGATTTCAGAAAGAAACTATCTATTCTTGCTCTTCGAACGTTGAGTTCCAACGTCCCTGCTATTGTCGACTCCGCTTTTCTTGATGAGAGACCGCAAGTGATGTCTTCCACTACATCGAGCCTTTCACCCGCGATTGTTGTTTTGAAGAAGTCAGCTGCTCGCGCATTTGCAATTCGAAATGCCGCAGACAGCACTCGCCGTTTGCGCGGATCACGTACAGAGGAGAATGAAGCGCAGGACATTTTACAAACAGAAGCATGTGTAGCAGCAACCGAAGTTATCTTGAACATAAGCGGCCGCGACTGGGGTGCCAAACATGCCAGACGGGAGGTTGTGTCTCTCTTGGAGGATCCCAATTTCTTCTATGGAAAGCATGGTGGCGTTTTAGAAAACGTAGCTGCTATCATTCGTGAAGTCGTTGCCGGCGGTGGGGCCTCATTTCTTTTTCTTTCGATCGGCAAATCTGCTTCAAATGGAACTCCTGGGCTACCTAGCATCTTCACTGGGAGAGACTCCGAAACCGTTTTACGAGCTAGAGCTATAAGACGGTTAGCATTCTGCGTGTTTGTCAGTGAGCCAGACTTCTACTCACCTCAGCTTTCGACTATACTGGAGCGAATTCGTGATGCGTTTCGTATGGGAGAACCATTACTCGTAGCAGAGTGTATGACGTGCCTCCGTGCTTTACTGCTACGAACGGGTCCGTCTTCTGTATCTGCGTTCAGAGCATCAACATTAGCAGAATTGTTTCGGATCGCTCTGAACCCGCTAGAAGATCTGAATGTCACCTTGGCAGCTCTCAAGTTCCTGGACCTCATTACCTTGCTTTCCCCTCCAGATTATGGATACGAGACGTGCTTCTTTTTCGGAGAGCAAAACCTTGCATCAACGGCATCGGCAGGGCCTTTTAAGCCATTCGAGCCTCTCGTTTCTAAATTGGTTTCGCTTTGGAAAGCAGAGGTAAAGACCACGGACACTATTTTTGAGGAGCCTTTCCGACTCAAACCAGGGTATACCGTGTTCAGCGGACGAAAAACCATTGATCTAGATGGGGCTTTTGTAGGTAGATATGCCTGCGCATTGTCCGTAAGGAATTCAACTCCGAAAATGAGGGCTTCGCCTATAGAGAGGACAATAATCTGTAGAGAATTCGAACAGGAATTCCTGATCTAACTAACAGGCAATAATGTGAATACATGAATCTAAACGTAACTAGTAACTGTTTCTGAGAGAAAAAGTAGCCAGCTCCGTCTGGCAAAGCCCTTTACTACTCTAATTACATTGAAGTTCCAGATACGGACTTCTCGGAGGCAAACTTTGCCGCCTCTGCTGCGTTTTCCTTATAGCCTGTTAGCCTTGCGAACGAATTTTGGAATCCCAAGAACAATCCAAAAGAAGCTCCGATTATTCCTGCCATGTACATAGATGGTCTCATAAGCACGGGGCGACCTGGCAAAGAAGAAGGACGCAGTTGCAAGCGGGACATATATGAAAGACAAGTTTCTCAAAATTGGTCAGCCGTGGAACGCGTTCGTGTGAGAATGTAGCTCGTGGTTTGAAGGACAAAACAAACCTGCTGCGTAACCAAATGGAACAGAAAGCACGGTTGCGAGTGTGGCATTTTGCCAGTCGCTCGTTCGAAATGCTGACATTACTTTCCCAAACGATGGGTCGCGATCTATCACAGGAAACTTCGGATCGTTGATTGGATGAGCCATCGTGCCAATTTTGTTCGGAAGGGATGTTGCACCTGGTGTCGAAAATGAACTAGCTCGCTGATCCAGAAAGCTTGTGAGTAGGGTGTGAGGGATTGGGCAACACACTGAGATGGCCAAATAACGTGCACCGCTATCGATGCAGAGGGAGCAGAGTAGAGTGACTTGTAACTAAAAACCGTGCTTCTCCGCTGAAGACATTGATTAGTAAGATATGGGTACAACGGGAGGCAAGAGGACTCGCGGAGGTGATGAAAGTGCCATCTCCCCTGCAGGCTACGAAGGGTATCTGTCTACTGGCGAAACCATGAACGAATAGGAGTTCCAGTACAATAATGACAAGTCGACAGCAGTACTGAGAGACATGGAAGGTTAAAATTAGTAAACCTATCTGTTCTCTTTTCAATTTATTCACGGTGCGTATCGCCTTTCATAATTAAAGTTTAATTGACGAGAACAAAAACAAAGCAAGACACCGCGATGTTCCACATTTGCACTGCGGCTCTTCCATGATGCCATTCGATAACAAGAAGGTTTTCTGCCTCGCCGTTCCACAGGACTTGTTGGCCGTGCACATCAATACGCCGGTCCACTATTCCAACTCGATATCAAGGAATTGTAGTGCTGGTCGAAAGCTAGGAGGTCAGCAATCCAACCCTTCAGCCTTCTGACTTTTCCCCAGTCCTTTGGTAAAGGTGCTGCATCTTTGCACGGCGTCCAACGATGCATAATCTTTACCAAGTGTAGCCGCCTCTAAAGGCAGAAGGCTAAGGATTAGCACTGCTAACCCTTCAACCTTTTGACCCTCTATTCAGAACTGCACCTCCCACCCATGATGACGTTGTCCGATTCGGGTGCGGCTGCGACTCATCGGACGAGCAAAGGATGGGTCTCCTGAAGAGTCACGTCATATTGCGTCTCAAAGCAGGCCTTGCGTGTATATCTACGGATTCGAAAATCACTCTTGCGGCTAACCTTAGAGTCAGGACTAAACCTTACTGAAGAAACCCATATCTTCTTTCTTCTCTCAGTCAGGTAATGATAATAAACATGAGTATTCATGATGCTTTACAAATACCCAGCACAAGTGAATGCAAAGATTTTACAAGCAATGACTTTGAACATGTTCAGTTTCTCATCAAGCATTGAGAGCGAGTCCAGGGTATAGCTCGGTATCCGATCCTGCGCGTGGTCTTCATTGCAGAAACGCCAAGCACGGCAAAACACATCGAGACAAATGAGCCAATCACTATTCCAACAAAGAAAGTCATAAGTGACCAAGGAAGTTCCGGTTCGTAAATCTGTTCTAGTCTTCTGTATTTCAAATCAGGTTCAAACGTTGCCCCAAAGCTACCACCGGTTTCGCGAGCTGAGAAGTATCCCACATCTTTCAACCACCACTCAGGGTAAAAGAGAGATTTCATGACGACTGTTGCTGCTTCTGGATCATGCATGATGTATCCATCGTGAAATTTGGCCATTATGTACCAGAAGAACTCAGAATATCGTTCATGAGATACTTTAGAAATATTGTGGGTAAAGCTGTCCATTAAATATGTCGCGCGCTGCAGTTGGCCATCATTAATAAGGGAAGCTGCCTTTCTGTCCACGACATCAACGTCATACTCTTCGATGCTTCTTTGAAGTAGTCTTAGATCCTCCCGGGCAAACTTGTAAAACTTGTGGACCCAGTTCGATACTGCAGTTACTGTCCAGAACATGGATTCCTTGTCATGCTTAAACAGAGAACCTCGCTTGTAAATTCGTGGAACTTCTGACATGGATACATACATAGGAACGAAAACACTAGCACTTGGTTGTTGCTGTGAGTAATACATCATAGAGCCCACTTCAGGTGGGAGACTGGCTTTTGAGCGAGTGATGGTAGTGTAACTAGTACGAAACATTGAAACAGGACGTCCAAATTCACCTTGAAGAGCTCGAGCGAGAGACATATTCCCATGGGCCTCCGTATCATATCTGTCAGGATCTCCAAATGGGCCACCAGCTTCATTCTGAGTCATGTCGAATTGAGTACCTTCGAAATGATCTCTGTACATGCGGAATATATCATCCCGAGTCAGACTGTGCTTCGGTGTGACGGAAAACGGGTATCCATCCATCCAATCATTCGGGTGTGGATCGAGAGAGCCGAGAATATCTGGATTTGCCAATGTAAAAAGTCTCCACACCCTCATGTTCGAATATGAACTATGCGATGGTACTCGAGCTTTTCCGTATACCTTTGCAAAGTCAAGCTTTGTACCTTGGGTCCAAAGCCCATTGCGAAGCGCAACATCATACATATTTTCAGAATGCATGAAGGAATCGTTTCCGGACTCTACAAAGCGGATAATGAACGAATTAGCAACAACAGTGATATCTGTATCTGGAACGCGTTGCGCGACCCATACGGCACTCTTCCCCGTGTCATCAGGAGTGACATGGAATACCCACGCTTCCTTCCTATCCGCAACCATGAGAGCTTCTCCGGCTTCATCCTTTTTCTGTTCATCATCATCCCACATCGCTCCGTAGAAGCCATACTTAAATGCAAGGTCACCCATGATCCTTATCGCCTCTCTAGCAGTCTTGACACGCTCGAGAGCCACTCTGGACATGGCAGAAATATCAAACAAAGCCTCACCCCCTTGCGAACGGGGCAAAGATGCAAAACGTGCGGGACAGGTGCTCTCCGATACAGAAACGCCATGCTCATTGAGAATCGCATATCCAGCCCCACCTTCAAACAATGCGAAGGTGTGAGGAACTTGCGGTATGTATCCTATTGGCTTGCTTACGTCCCATGCTCTTATTTGCTTTGGAGACCCCTGAAGATTAGAAGGAAGCCACGTTTCAGCGCGGTCATATACTACGACATGTGGATATGAGCTGCGCATCAGAAAGATAGATGTTGTAGAGTTTGGCGGGTGATCTCGTGCAGGAACTTTGGCAAGTCGGAAGTCGCAATCGATGCAATCGACAGTGCCCGCAGTGTATGTGCTCTGATCGGCAGTAGAAAGACGGCCAAATGCTGTTGCGGTGCATGCTGAAGCCTGAAGAATAGGGCAAAATGACAAACAAAGTGAAAGCAAGAGAAGAAAGCAGAGTTCTGCGTGTATAAAGATATTGAAAGTTGTTTGTAAGTGGTCCATGTTCAGGTAAACACGAATGAGAGCAGCAGAGTATCAGAGAAGGCCGAAGGTGGTGCAAGTGAATTTACAAGGCAGGGAGGATATCAGGCATCTTTACCGGGATGGACAAAGCGCCTTTGAATGTCATATGGATGGCCGGTGTGATCAGTCATCCTAACTCTAAAGTTAGCTTGATTCGATCAATGGTGTAGCCCGAATTCAATTGCAGATTCTTTGTTTTGACTGACGCTGAAATCCAACACAGGAATATGTGCTGGGGACTACGGTGCATGTGAAGAAAGAAAACTATTTGCTGTTCGACGTTCTGAGCAAGCCCTGGGGGGTCTGGCCCTTCGACGTGGTCAGCACGTGGTCACAAAGTGGACTTCATCAGGAGAACGTCTTGTCCAAATGATTCACAAGGAGCTAATCAAGTGAACTTTTAAATGGACAATGATATATCTCCGGACGGAACTGCATCTGCATCTCTGGTGGACAAACGAGAACGCGCAGGGAAAGCATCAGAAGCTGTCACTGGTTGCAGAAAAAAGATGCATCATTCAAGTCGGCAGCAGGGTTCCGTAAAACGGTGAAAGCAACACTCTCAGTAATATTGTTGTATGTTTCTGATAAATCGCCGGGTTTTGTCAGACAAAAGGTTAAATAATTAGCCTTGATTTATTTGGGACACCTCCTTCTCTGGCTCTCAACTACCCTTGGTAGCTTCGGTACAGGTACCCGAAGGGTACAAAGGTAGCCCTATTGCACAGAGAATTTTGATCGGAACAGAGACTATTAGCGATACTATTCTAGCCAAGGCAGATGTCCCAAAACCCTTCTTCTTTCAGTAATTTATGTTTCAATGCGTATCAAATACTCGAAATTGCACTTTTTACAAACAGATACCAACAAATCATAACTATCTTAGGCTTCAAACGAGCCGTTCTAGAGATTAATAGGAGGTCTGTGAGCCAAGATATAGCTGTATGAAGTGGAGGCTTATTCACATATGCTTTTTATAAAGCTCTCGCGAAGACAAAGAAGAACTTTATTTATTTTTTGTGCTCTTTCCTGGACAAAAGCCTTCTAGAATGTAAGTGGAAGGCTGTGCCTCTCATTTTTTACTTCGTCGTTTTCGTCATCTGTCTTAAATACAGTTTCTTCACTGTAATGTTTGACATAGAACAGAACTGTTTATTGTTCTGGTCATATCTTTCGTGGCTTTTGCTCAATTTGAATTCTTGGTTCTGTTTAGCTCATCAAAAAAAATAAAGCTCTACAATTTTCGGTTTTGAGACTGAGAGGTTTGTTTCTGGAAGGAAAATAACCATATCTTGGCTTCAACAAAACTATCATTTGGTATTATTGATACGCATTGCTATACACAACTATTCGTAGAGTAATTTGAATAAAATGTGATAGTGAAGGGTTCTCTTTGTTTTATTTCAAGGGTTTCGCGACGGCTGTCTGGCTATTACAGTCCGCGAAGGCTGAATAAAGTCACCATCCTCTTCCTTCCTCACTGCGCTTTTCTAACTCAGTAACGAGCGCATGTAGACAAATTGTTAGGGCGGAAGCCCTCGCAGGTCAACTTAAAAGGGTAGATAGCTTAAAAAAGATCACAAAACCTAGTTAAAATCCAAAACAACAAAAACCTTTATATGACTCAATAATTCGTTATTTCTACCTTTTTTCCACCAGTTTTATGCAGAGCTCCTGTAAAAACTGGTTTAAAGTTTCCAAGTACTCATTGGTCAACTCGTTCGAACAGTCCAAAAACAATTCCCAAAGCGTTCCAAAATCCGCAACTGGCGTTGGTTAGCGTACACCCGACGTTTCAACAGTCTTCAGCTGCTTTCCATAATGTTTTGGTCGAAAACTTGAAGTGCAATGCCCTCAGGGAGGGATTCTTGGTACTTGGCTGATTTCCCGAATGTTTCGGTAATGTAGTCATTGCATGAACTACGACCACTAATGGTGGATTTGACACTTGGGACACAAAAGAGTCAATTGGCGGTTTGCCGCAGTAGTGGGCATAAACCACCAAAGTGAAATAATTTAGTTAATTCTATTTATTACTTTTACACCCATTTCTGGGATGGTTAGTACTTAGTGCGCCGCCGGGTTGCCGTCGCACCAGTAAAAACTCCCCAACAAGGTACCCCAACCTGGGGAAATGGCTCTAGACCTCACCGCCTTCACGTGTTCTCTACTCCTCTTTGGAAGGAAGTACCGTCGCATACGGGAAGTCCAACCCCCTTGCCTATCTAACGGACCCGAGTATTCGGATTGTTATTCCAGCTTTCTTGGTGTTCGCCCTGTATAAGGTTAATTTACTGGCACTGCTGTTAGTCTTTGTCACGACAATCGTGACTCAGCTCCCCCTCATTTTCACCTTTACAGGGTGGCTTTCCCGCTACCCACGGCTCGTGCTCGCGCGTGCCACTAACGTGGAAACCTCACGTCTCTAGAGGACGAACACCCCCATACACAGCTCTTACGGATATCCGATTCTTGCCTCAACCTCCCTGCGCAAGTCGCGACGGGTGGCCTCCGCCTTACAACCCGACAAAGTCGTGCCACTCCTGGGAGGGCTCTACCCAACTGGGCTCACCTCTAAGAGGAAAGATCCCGAACGTCTTTCGGTGCGCTCCCGCTTCCGGACATTGCACTACAAAGTGGTCTCCTGACGTAGAATCGGTTTGGTGTTTGGTTCCCTCTTTCGAGGTTTTGTTTCTTTTTTTTGTTTTCTGGAAGTTCCATTGTCTTTCCGGCGTAAAGATTGGCCCTCATGTCGAGGAAGCTCTCCTCTGCGGAGCCTGCGACTACGCGCAGTCGCTCCCACAATGATGGAGATAACCGCGAAGTTCGGTTCGTTTCTCGGATCCCGACTAAGGCTAAATCCAGCCATGCTGTGGGTGCCTCGTCTAGGACTCCAGAACCACCCCGGGAACCCCGGAACTCCACTTCGACCCCGTTATCGAATGCCGTGGATGGTGCTCATCTGGCTCCGGCCGTGGCCACCGCTGCACTTGAACCCCGTCTGAAGGGCGATAAAACCCTCTAGGGAATTCCCTGGAATCTCAGGTTCACGCTTTGTGGACCGCCCACGACACCCTTGTCGGGGAATTAAAAACCCTCCGTGAGGTGGTGATGGACACCCCTACAAAGGTGGCCGCAGAGGATCTCCGTATCTTACGGTCCGATGTCAACTATATGTTAGAGAGTTTGGGGCAACCCGCCACCTTCATAGAAGGAGTTGAATCTCGATTTGATCGAGTTCGTGCCCGTCTGGAGACGTTAGAGCAGTTTCTCCTCATGGATAAACCGTCCCCGGATGATCCGGCACCGGCTGAGTCACACCACGACCAGCATGCTGGAAGAAAGAAGCGTCGCTCTAAGCGGAAACACAAACGAGATCACTCAGATTCTGATTCTATGACATTATCGGATTCATCCCGAAACGGGTCAGATGGTTCTAGTTCGTCGAATTCCGATTCGGAGGACGAGAAACGGGGCCTTTCTTCCCGCTCTAGGTGGTCATCCGCCACCCAAGGTGGAATTTGGACCCGCAGCATGGGGAGAAGACACCCTGGCCTCAGGGAAATAAAGCCGACGAACCCGTTGTATCGGAAACCATTGTCCTACCGGTACTACCGGCTTGAAGATTCCTCTTTAGGACGTACACCCCGTGGCACGAGGAAGGTGAAAGAGTGCATACAAAGTACGCAACTCTCACTACGTAACCAGTATTTTACTGGAGAAGACCCAATTATGGTGTTGGACTTCCTTTCCCGCTTTGTAGCGGAAGCCATTATCCTCGAAATGAACGAGAGACAAGCTTATTTGGCATTACCCTATTTATTACGGGGAGTGGCAGAGGACCAGTACACCTCTGTCAGAGGATCATCTCGTGCCTCAGAGGGAGAAGTAACCTGCTGGCCGGAGGCGGTGCAATATTGATTGCGCTTCTATGCCACCAATACCGCCATTCAGGGGGCAGTCCTGGCTTTGCGAGATACTCGTCAGCACTCAGGCGAGAGTGAAACCGATTACTCGGTGCGCCTTAACAAGGCCTTCTACAGCTGTGGGAATGTATACCCCGCATGGGAACGTTGTACCATGTTCATCGATGGCCTTAACCCGGCAATCCGGAGTCTTGTCACTCGTTACTGCGAGGACAAGCGGAGGGTCACTTACCTCGAGCTTTTTCAACACGCTCGAGCGGAAGGGGAAGCACTTCGTGCAAGAACTCCGAATCCTCGGTCTAGGCTCGCCAAGGCGTTGGTGCTGGAGGGTGACTCCTCATCGCCCTCGCGTTTTGCGGATAGAACCCCCAACACGGATATGACACCGTGCATTTTGCACAGGGAGATGGTGTGTCTACACCAACCACGGACTTACCGTCAACGACGGAGGACACGTTCGAAACGGCGCAAGACAACCCCGTATTGTACGTGGGGAACAATCGCGGTTCAGCCACCACGAGTCCCGTTTATGAACGGCCAATCTTGTTATCAACGGCCTGGATGGAATGACACCCGCCCGGCGGTACGCTTCTCCGATGCTCGGGAAATTAACCGGCGCGTCGCCGTGTTGGCTCTAATTTGCCACCTTTGCTACACCCATGGCCATACATCCCCTCAGTGTCTTTGCTCACTGAAGGATATGGCCAAGGTGGTGGCAAATTACGAGGCCTTCACTCCAGAGGAGAAACGTTCCGTTCCGACGGCTTCCTACCTCCGTGCTAAAACGGACTTCTCGCATGCCTTGCCACATATCCCGCGTGCGCAGCTAGCTTCAATTAACCCGAATCGGGAAGTCGGGCAAACGTCCGACGCCACCACCGCTTATGCGGATAAAAACCCCGGCCCCCGGAACGAAGCTCTCGTGGTCGAAGATACTCGACTACCGTCTACGGCCGGAACCTCCCAGGAAAAATAATTGAGGGAGTCTCCCCTTTCGGAGAGGCGTCTTCAGAGATGAGGGTGTTGACGCCCGAGGCGTCGCCCCCTCGCTCCCCGGTGAAAATCATTTCAAGGAAGAACACCGCAGACGCGGACTCTGCACACCTTTCTGTGCTGCGTCGCCCGTGGATGCGGAGTAAAAACCCCCGGATCCCGGATATAGTCTTGGTCATGGCCGAGCGCAACTACCAGGTTTACGCCGACCTTGGCCTTGACACCCATTTTATGGTGAGATTTCTAACAGTCCCCGACACATTTGCACGCCCTAACTTCATCGTGGGATTATTGCTACCCCCGCAGGTGCGGTCTCGTATCCGTTCCGAAACGGTTCCCGACGTCGCAAATGCGAAAAACAATCCGTTAAAAACGATGGGTACCGTCGAATTAGTCGTGCGGTTGGGCACCTCAGTGGTGAAGCTCGACTTTATTGTTTGTCGGTCATTCGCCGCTCCAGTCATACTGGGATGTGATTACTGCGACAGATTTGTCGACGCAATCAGGCCCCGACTTAGGCGTGTGGAACTCGACGACGGGTCTTCAGTCCCGATCGTCCGTCGCCCGCTGAAGCGTGCTTCGCAGAAGCAAGTCCCACTACCTGCTGCGCAGGAATCACCGCCCGCGTCTCGCGAGTCCATCAAACTTCCAGTAACAGCCTCGGGTTCTATACCGCCTGAGTCCCAAGTCTGGGTGCAAGTCAATTGCGGTCAACACGGTCTTCGGGTTATTCAACCTCTGTCCTCGTTATACGAGAAATACCAGCTAGCGCTGGCGAACGGAATTGTTCTCGTTACCGCGGATGCCCCTTTCCGGATACTCGTTGCCAATCTTGGCCAACGCCCCCAGTATCTGGTAAAGAACCAAGTAATTGGAAGCGTCGCTCCACACCCCCTTAGGATGCTCCAGACGAAGATGACGACCGCCGATGTTCTCGGAATTGCCGCCTCTTCTGAGGAAGCCACTCCCACCACTGACGAACTATGGTCAAAGGAGGGAGAGGAAACCGTTGTTTTAGCGTCGAACACCCCGAATAACTCGGAACTGACGGCCACACCTGTATCACAGGACAATGTTACAGCGCGTTCTGACCGAGTGGACCCCATAAAGGCATTCGAAGCTATAGATCTCGGCCATGTGCCGGAGTCACACCGCGACAAACTCCGTGCAATGCTACGGGAATTTACCACGATGTGCGATGGCTCGCTCGGAGAGATTAATGCTACGGAAAACCGGATAGATTTGTTACCGGGTGTATGTCTGATGGCACAACCCCCTTACAGGGCAGGACCGAACGCTCGGGAAGAGAAGCAGTCCCAAGTCGACAAAATGCTCCGCGCAGGTGTGATAGAGCCCGCTCAATCACTTTGGGCATCCCCAGTTGTACTGGTTTTGAAGGCCGACGGAACCTGGAGGTTCTGTGTCGACTATTGCCGGCTCAATGCCGTGACTGTTAGGCACACATATCCCATCCCTTGCATGTACGAGTGCATCGACTCCCTTGGAGACGCTACCATGTTCACGGCTTTGGACGCCAATTGGGGTTATTGGCAGGTCCCTGTTAGGCAGGAGGATGGCAATAAAACCACGTTTACCTGCCACGCAGGATCTTACCGCTTCAAGTGGATGCCGTTCAGTTTGACCAACGCTCCCGCCACCTTTCAGCGAGCAATAGATATTCTATTGAACTGCTTCAAGTGGCGGAGCTGCCTGGTCTACCTGGATGGTATTATCATCTTCTCTAATAATTTGGACGACCATCTCACCCATGTCAGGGACGTTCTGACCTTGCTCCGAAATGCGGGAACTACCCTCAAGTTGAGGAAGTGCGAGTTCTTCACAGATATTGTCAAGTATCTGGGACATATCATCCGTCCGAGACAGCTAATGATCGAGAAGGCTCGAGTCAAGTCCCTCGTTGAGGCTAAGGAACCCCGCACTCAAACTGAACTCCGGTCCTTTTTAAGGCTGGGCAACGTCTACCGACGGTTTATCCCGAACGTTTCGGATATCGTGGCACCGTTGAAGGCGTTGTTACGCAAAGGAAATGCCCCACAATTGGGACAATTCCCGCCCGAGCAATCGGAACTGTTTAACTCCTTAAAGGAGGCTGTCACGTCAGCAACTATATTATCTTTACCCAAAATGGGACTCCCATACTCCGTGGACACGAACTCGAGCGACTACGAATTTGGTTGTGCTCTTTTCCAAACTACCCCAGAGGGGGACCGAAGGCCACTTGGTTATTGGTCACGCTCGCTCAATGTCCACGAGCGGAATTACTCTGTGTCGGAGAAAGGGTGTCTCGCCGTCGTGTGGGCACTTCCAACCCTACGCCCCTATCTTATGGGAGTTCCATTTACCGTATACACGGCTCATTCCTCGTTGAGGTGGTTAATGAACATATCCGATCCCTCGGGCCGCCTTATGCGCTGGAAAATCCGCCTTGCGGAATATGACTTCCAAGTCATATATAAAAAGGGAGCGCTCAACACCCAGGCCGACGCTTTGTCGCGTTTACCCACAAATGGGGAAGCACTCCCAACGGAGGATGACGACATTCCATGCTTCATGGCTGAAGAAGCGGATGAGCTGGAGTGGAAGTTCGAGGAAGGGCCAGACGACTGGGATGAAGATGCTGACTTTGACAACTTACTCGCATCCGGCGAGACCCCTGAGAAACCCTTACCGAGAAGTTTTGTACCGATTTCACCGGAAGAATTGATCCGAGAACAGTTCGGTAACCCCTTCTGTATGAGGATTAGTGCCCATTTAAACGGTAGCGAAGACCTCCCGTTCGAGGTGAACGATAAAGGCTACCTCGTTCGGTTGGTCGAAGCTCGCCCACATATTGTGGTACCTCATTCCCTGCATTCGCGGGTGTTACACATCTCGCACTATGCGAAGCTCGGTGGCCACGTAGGTGGGAGGAAGCTCTACTTCACCCTGCAAAGGGCTTTTTACTGGCCCACCATGGCTGTTGATTGCTACGCAACTGTGCGGTTTTGTACCAAATGCTCGAAGAACCGGGTGACGCTCCGCTGGAACGCGAAGAAAATGAAGTGATTCGCTGCTAGGGCGCCACTCGAGTTTATCGCAATCGATATTCTCGTACCTCTCCTCACTACAAAGAGAGGCAACAAGTTCTTACTTGTGATCACCGATCGCTTTTCAAAGCTTGTTTGGACTGTCCCTCTTCGGAGGATAACCGCTTTCACGGTAGCCCAGGCTCTGTTAACGCACTGAATTTTTGTCTACGGTCCTCCTGTGGAGGGGCTCTCCGATAACGGACGGCAGTTCGCGTCCAAGTTCTTCCAGGATGTTTGTCTTATCCTGGAAGTGAAGACCTTGTTCATGACTATCTAACATTCCCAGTTTAATGGGCAAGTCGCACGGTTTAACCGGACGTTTTTGGCCTTTCTCCGTTCCTACGTTGCTGATCACCCCAAAATTTGGGACTTGTATGCGGATACTTTAACAGTTGCGTACAATACAAAAGTTCAGCGGACTACCGGAGTGTCACCATTCGAATTGGTTCTATCTCGTTCAACCCCACCTGTGGTGTTAGAATCACAGGCCAGCTTGGACAATTTCCCATCTGTGGGTCGCTGCCGCCAGGAATGGAAGCAATGGCTTACTAAACTCGTCCCCGCAGCGCGGAAGTCTATGAAACGCGTGCAAGCCGCGTACAAGCGGGATTTTTACCCTCGTTTACGAGATAATGCTCCCTGCATACGGGCTAATAACTACGGTTTTATACGTAAGGAATACTATAACCCGGAACGGGAGAAGCATCACAAGCTTTCGCCTGTGGCGGATGGACCGCTTAAAGCGGTATCCGTTAACTCCGACACCGTCGTAGTGGAAATGGACAAGACAAACGAGCGGATTTCCCGCGATCGTGTTGTACCTGCCCCTCTTCCCTCGTCTGAGGTCGTCCTGGAAACAGGGAAACCCGTCTCTACGGGCTCAGCAACGCGGGAAACCCCGGGACTAAATAGACCGACTACTCTACCACGCCCTACTCGGGGCCTCTCAGATTTACCGACTTTGTTGGAACCCCCGGCTCGGCCGGATCGTTCAGGTCCAAACGGACCTTTTTCTACTCCTAACACTACCGCCCCTTTGGCGCTCATTTACACCCGCCATGCGGGATATCCTACTATTACTCCCCCTGCTCCGTCTAAGCAGGGGGAGGGGATCTATCGCCGTGCTGGAAATTCATTACCGTTGCAACGGGATTTGAGCCGTGAAACACGGAAGGTCGATGAAGCTTCGCAATCCCCCACACATGGTTCCGGAACGACGCAATTACACCGTATGATACGGGAGAGTAGACCGACATCGCAGTCTGTACCCCTGAACCAGGGCAATTCCCTGAATCAGGATAGCAATATCGTTTCGCAGACCCCTCACCAGGGTGTAGTCGCAGAACCGTCGTCGACGGAATTTCACGCCAAAAAGGATTCCTCAGCACCATCCACACCGCTGGTAGCAGGCAACTCACGCCTTGGAAAACCAGCAACGCTGGAAAGTGAAAAGACCCTCTTGAGGGAGGAAGGCAGGAATGCACATCTTGCAAATCAAGTGCCTGGCTCTACAGCCCTGGACTTGAGAACCGTTCATAACGGGAATGTTGTCCGAACTTCGGAGATAGAAGTGCGAAAGTCTACGCACAATCGCGATAATACACCGAGCGTCTCGGAAAAATCCGGCGTCATCGCCACGGTTAAACCAGTCTTCCCGGATGATGCACCTGTTGAGGAAGACATCACACCTATATTAGAGGCAAAGTCCCCAAACAGGGTGTCCATGGCGCCAGATTTTCACGCACCATCAGGGAGTTTGAGGCAACACACCGGAGCACTGCAGTTAACCGCCATATACCGGGTGCCAACACAGCAGTGCACCACTCAGCCGGACAGTGTAAGGCCCAAGCCAAAGGAGGCGGAACGCAAGGAGGCGGTTCAGAGCCACATGCCGTGGGAGTCACGTGAACGCACGGAGATTGTGCGCCCCGCACCAATTACCGCGCGACGCGGAAAGCCCCACCAGGGAGTGACCTCCACAACTCCGCCAAAGCGGCAAGATGCCAGCAAGCTCACGGTTCGACCGGACTACCGTCAAGATGGGACGGAGGACCGCTGCAAACTAGCAGTTCGACCCAACTACCGCGGTACGCGGCAGCCATACCAAGAAGACACTCTCTTGAGCGATATCATTCCGCACTCTGCGCCGCATCCTCCAAGCGAAGCCGGCACGTTGCATCCTGAAGCACCCCTGAGGGGAAAGATCCCATTCCATCGGGCAACCCCTGACAAGCGAGGACACCATAACACGACAAGGCCGGCAGGTATACAAACAAGAGTTTGTGATTGACCGAATCGTCGGGCACACCTGGAATCAGGAAGGCATTCTAAGATACCGCGTCCGTTGGTACGGATACAACCCAAGCTGGGACACCATGGAACCCATCGAACACCTCCCTTGTTCGAAGGTGGTCCAATATCACCGCAGCGCGGGTACCGCAAATCCAGCTAAGCTGTGCACCGCCCAAGTGGGATAAAAACGCCGCCAAGCCGGGGAAGGTAGGAAAGAAGGAGTACACCCCCTTTTCTTATGGAATCCGTCAAGGACGGGAATGAAAGAGAAAACGCCGTTCTAAACGGGAATGTTTACTCAGGAGCCTCACGCTCCTGTGTGATGCTAAGCTACATTACTGGCTAAGCCAGGGAAAGAGACCAGGATTCTGGATTAGAGGTTTGACCCCTCCCCATCGTCCGGGGCGTGACCACCCGCAAGGCGGTAAGCCAAGGCATCCGCCATCGCGGTGACGACACCCAAAACCTCGACAGCGCTTAAACCCGCTCCGCGGAGGAAGCGGGCAGTGATATCGCTTTCATGGACTGTACCCCCACTGGGGAGTGAAGGCCCGGTGCTCGCCGTCGGAGGACTTGGAACCGGGGGCAGGCCCGCGGGGGATTCGTCTACGACCATGTCGGCAACGTCTAGTTCCATGTCCCCCGGCTCTTCGGGTTCGTTATCGACCATCGGGTCATCAGCGCTATACGAACGGTAGTAATTGTCGGAATCTACGTACCCAGTCGGGTGGTCGTCCGCCACCTGCCGCGATGCGTCGCAGAGTTCCCTCGCCTACTCGGAGGAAATCTCCCGGAACTCCCAGGGATCGAAGTAGATCAAATACCCCGCAAGGGCGGTGTTTATACCAAGACCCGGACCACCGGTACCGCCACCGCTGCCGTCAAGCCGACCGCTTTGTTCCAGCGCGACCTCGTGCCAGTCAATACTGTCAATCAAACCAAGTAATTGGAGTACTTCTTCATTATTGACAATACCCCCAATGGGGACGCTGATGTCCAGATTGCGAATAGCGGCCCGCACACGCATTTGGATGAACCAAAGTAGATACTGGTCATAAACCTCAGCGAGGATATACGCAGCAGTGCGGGCAGCCCACTTGGGTACGATTACCGACCAAAGCCCCGACCGGGGATCCTGAATCAAAAAGGAATCGAGGTACGTGAGTGCTGGCGGGAGTTCAACGTAGCAACCACAGCAGGCTTCAAGGAACCTCCACCACTCGGGAGTGCGACGTACCGACCATGTCGGTGAGGTGGAGCAATCCGCTCAATCTCCACGTTTTGATACGGGACAAAGTACCTGAATCGGGATCGCCAGCGCCGTTCATAACGGATGAAGTTTTGGAGAAAGTTGGACCGGGACTGCTGGGAAAGGTACCGAAATTCAGCCCGAAGTATCGGTCGTTCCCAACACAGGGCTTCTTGCCGCGAAGCGGGAAAGTTCCTCCACGCGAGCTTTTCGGGGCTGTCCAGGTGTTCGCCGTAACTGATTTCACCGCGCGTGCGGAATAGGCTGACGTCGAATCCCAAGCCAGTAGGCACCGAGAATTCGAAAGGCGCCTGGCGTTGCCATTGATATGCAATCCGCACCAGAGCTGCATGAGCCGCAATCCCGGATTCTCCCGACTTTCTTCGGATGTGATGCGCAAGGATGCCGATTCGATGCCGCCAGTCCCACGACGAGGTGACGAGGCTGGGTAGATCCCCAGGCAGAGTACCGGAACCATCTGCGTAGGCCGTAATTAAATCCTCGTTGAGGGCAGCGATGGGATGGAACCACGGCGCAAGCCGGAGCCGAGAGGCGTGACGGCGATTCATAGGATCTAACCCTACAAGGGCGTTATATGAAGGGCAAGTCGCCGCCAGGATCAGTCCGGAAGGAGCCACCGCTGGTGGATGGTCGAACCCATGCTGGGATGCTGCGCCAATGTTGGCCGGCTGTGCCGGAGTTCGCCTCCTTTGTGGCAATGGTACCGACCAAAAACCGGTTGTAAAGTTCCCAACTGGAGTCCGTCTTGGAGGCTGGTTGTTGTTGTTCACATTCCCCTTCGAAAGGGCGTAATCTGACTGAGTTGAGCAGGAAGAGGAGGAGCGTGCACTTGTGGAAGGCTGGTTCGCTGCTTTTGCAGGAGGTTTTTTCTCTGAGGCAGAGGCTGTACCCGGTGACCCGGAGAGGTTTGGACTTTTATCACCCATTTTCCGCGGGGAGTAGCCCGCGTTTGCCGTTGCATTCCCGACTAAGGAGGGGGATATGAAGTGCAATGCCCTCAGAGAGTGATTCTTGGTACTTGATTGATTTCCCGAATATTTCGGTAATGTAGTCATTGCATGAACTACGACCACTAATGGTGGATTTGACACTTGGGACACAAAAGAGTCAATTGGCGGTTTGCCGCAGTAGTGGGCATAAACCACCAAAGTGGAGTAATTTAGTAAATTCTATTTATTATTTTTACACCCGTTTCTGGGATGGTTAGTACTTAGTGCGCCGCCGGGTTGCCGTCGCACCAGTAAAAATTCCCCAACAAGGTACCCCAACCTGGGGAAATGGCTCTAGACCTCACCGCCTTCACGTATTCTCTACTCCTCTTTGGAGGGAAGTACCGTCGCATACGGGAAGTCTAACCCCCTTGCCTATCTAACGGACCCGAGTATTCGGATTGTTATTCCAGCTTTCTTGGTGTTCGCCCTGTATAAGGTTAATTTACTGGCACTGCTGCTAGTCTTTGTCAAGACAATCGTGACTCAGCTCCCCCTCATTTTCACCTTCACAGGGTGGCTTTCCCGGTACCCACGGCTCGTGTTCGCGCGTGCCACTAACGTGGAAACCTCACGTCTCTAGAGGACGACCACTCCCATAAACCGCTCCTGCGGATACCAAATTCTTGCCTCAACGTCCCTGCGCAAGTCGCGACTGGTGGCCTCAGCCTCACAACCCGACATAGTCGTGCCACTCCTGGGAGGGCTCTACCCAACTGGGCTCACCTCTAACGAGGAAAGATCCCGAACGTCTTTCGATGCGATCTCGCTTCCGCACATTACACTACAAGACTTAACCGGCCAGGGAAGAACATCAACATTGCAGTCCTTCAACCACTTCGTAATATAAACAGAACAATTTATAGAAGCCCCATCTTGTTGAAAAGTGAAAACTTCTCCCAGTTCATCAGACGCAAACGGTAGCATTTCTTTCTCTATTAATGTGCAGTACTTCTTAGAATCCATATTACCTTTGCAAATTACTAAATTACTCAAACCATAAAAGGAACATGCACCCCATAAAATGACCGAATCTCTACCATTTTGCCTCTTTGAAAAGACTATTTCTTTCTTACGAAGATCATGCTAGTAGTATGCGAACCCATCCGGACCATCAAGGGTAAACTTTTTCTCATCTGTGAAAATAGTTTTCTTCCACTCTTCGATAGAAAAGGTCATCTTCTGACGAGCCCAAATTGCTTGTCCTTTTTATCGCGGTCTGTCATCATTGGTAACTTCTTCATCTTCTTATCAATTAAATTGAGAGCATCCTTCAAAACCTGTTGAACTCTTCTTACAGATACAGGTAGTGACAGAGCGTTAGGGAGCTCTCTTGCGGATGAAATTGTGTTTGAAGCGGCACAAAGTAACGCTCTTTTTGCAGTAGGGGTCAGTTTTTTGTTGTTAGATCTTTCAAACTGAGTAATGTACTTGTTGGGATTCCTCAAAAAGTTCTGCACAATAGTGTGAGAGCGATTCAAAGTCTGAGATATTTTTTTCTGCGAGCAACAGTGAGCTGTATCTGCAAGAATCATGCCTTTTTCTTAGTCAGACAGGTCCTTACCGCGTCCCATCTTGACCGTTGTTGGACGTGGGGAAACTGAGGAAGATGCAGTTGGAACTGTTATGGATTATGAACTACTTTATAGTGTGCGAACTTTTCAATGTGGTGGACTTAAGGTAAGCTGACTTTAATTGAATTAGGGAGGTATGGATTGTTATTGGGTAACTGGAGGCATCTAACAGGTTTGGAACGTAATCTGACTTGAAAGATAGGTTAGTATTGTCAATTCCATCCTTCTGAATGGCCGTGCTACAGAAAGTGAAGAGTGGTTCAAGAACAATGGTCGAAGTCGGGGTGGCTCTATTCTGGTTTCGCGGACTGTATCTAAGTCTGTATGGCGGGCGCACGTGTCGTTCGTGTGTGCGGTCTGGCTGAAGCTGGGACTGCTATCAGCGTGGAAGATGTGCGGTCTGGCAGTGCCCGGCACGCTGTGGGAAGTCCGAGGTGGAAGTTGAACAATGTGCAGCGCTTTGCGTAGTAGGCAGATTCGTTGGGGTTTCAATGGTTTCGTGAGGATGTCTGAGAGCATGTTGGCACGTGGCACGTGTTTGATATTCAACCGTTCGGTTTTGACCTGTTTATGTAGAAAATGTTAACGAAGGTCGATATATTTGCGATGTTTGGTAAGGCATGTTTGCCGGGCAACTTGGATAGCGGCGTGGTTGTCTATGGGAAGAGGCGGGGCACCTAGCCGGATATGGCCCATGTAATAGAGAAGTTGTTGCAACCATAAAGATTGCTGTGCTGCGGAGGAGGTGGATAGAAATTCTGCCTCGCAGGTGGACATGGCGATTGTCTTTTGCTTTCGAGACTGCCACATGATAGGACTGTGGGTGAGAATGTGGATTATGCTAGTGTGGGAATTCTTTTCGTTGGAGTTGGCGAGGCCAGCGTTTGCGTAAGTGACCAATTGTTGGAATGCATTCGAATTGTACAATATATTATGCTTGATGGAGCCCTTTAGATACTTCAAGAGATAACGTAGCTGGCCCCAGTGGACCTCAGTCATGGAATGCATTACGGAAGCAAGGCGACTGACGGCGTGCGATGTCGGGGCGAGTGGAATCTGCGAGATCGTGAAGTTCACCAATGGTTTGCCGGAATGTGAATGTTTTTTCGGCGGTGAGGGATGTTGAAGTCTTCTGAGATGATGAATGTTTGTTGTCTGCATAGCAGGTGGGTTTGGGATTGCCTTCAGGCAGCTTGTGCTTCTTTAGTTCTGAGTGGATAGTGTGTGGCTGTGAAATATGAATGGATCCGTCATCGTAGGGTTTGATGCGCCAGTTTAAGAAACGTTTCGGTTCTCCGAGGCGTCTTACTTTTGTAGCGGCTTTTCAGTGTAGGATATAGTTTGTCAACTTGTGCTTTTGCGGGTGCAGCAACGAAGAAGTCACCGATAGTAATGGTGATGAGGATTGGGCCGTGATCATAGTTTCGTGTAAAGAGGCAGGGGTCGCTGTCGGTCTATGTGTATCCTTTCGATTTCAAAAACTGGGCGAACAACTCAAGAAAGATGTGGGATGCAGGGGGGGTTCCATATAAGTTTCCGATAAGTTCCCGGTTTTATTGTGGTATGTGACCGACAAATCAGGGTAGTTGATGGATAAAAAGAGGGGAGTCGTGCTTGTAGGGTTCGTGCAGAAAGGCGGAAGAGATGTCGAATTGCTCAACCGTGAGGTTGAATGCGGCAGCGAGGCACATGACCGCACGGATGGAGGATAGTTCGGCTGTGTAAGTGGTCACGTTCTCTGGGTTAAAAAATATATATGGTTGCATACGATCTCCACCAACATTGCATCGGGCTTTGTATCTTGTTATTTGTTCTTCATCAGAGCGCTTATTCCTGTAGGTCATTTCTAGCGGGATTATCTTGGTATCCGGGGGGATGGAGGAGTTGGGTATCCAGTTTATAGTGCGTGAGTTGTCTAAATTTTCTAGCTCCTCGTTGTGAGCCGAGGCCCATTTGCTGGCATCGGGATATCGGCGGGCGTGGTGGAGAGACTACGGGGGTGTTGTGGAGGTTGTGAACCTGATGAATATGGAGTGTAGTGACTTGTGGAGGTGGCGAGTGCCTGTGGTTGATAATAGAGTGGGTCAAGATGGTGAAAATAAGGTTTGAAGTCAACGGAACGCAGATGAGCATATTGGTCCGTTCTTGGATTGAGGGCCACGATGTGGACTGTGGATGTATTGTGCATGAATGTAGTAGAGTACTACGGCCTTTGGCCAAGTGAGGTAGTAGTCTACCAGGGGATAGTAGCGGAAGAGAGCCAGCCACTGGGGTGACAATCCACTGGGTCTACTACTGACACGGGCACCAACTGGCAGCGAGGCGCAATGGGCGCGCCCTATCTCAAGTCCATACAGGTCGAGAGAATGGTAGCGATGGCTTGGAGGCCTTTGGAGTCCTACTGGCTGCATATGGCGGCAATAAGACGGTGAGGGTGTGGAGCAAAACCCTGCGATGGGTGATGTCCACCGGCTGTCCGGAGTCCGCCCCCTTGAGAGGTGAACTGCAGCGGAAAGAGCCCTCTGTCCGTGCTGAGTGCTAGGCACGCCGGGTGTAAGACCGGAGACGGTTGCTGGATGTACCAACAGAGGTGTGGAAGAAGGGATGATATGACCAATGGTATTGGCGGCGAACCTGAGGGAAAAGGGGCAAAAGACGACGACAAGCGGCACCCTAGGACGACGAGCCATCTCGGGACACAACACCCGGAGCGATGCCAAGGACCGTGCGACAAGCGGGACCAGGTCCGTAAGCGAAGTAACAGCAATAAAATTAGCCAAAGAAATATCCTATACAGGAACGGAAACCGATCGGAGTATCGGGACGACGCTGGTCCCTGAAAAGAAGGTGACAAACGATAAAGTGTTTCCTAGTTGACCCTGAGGGGTAGTCGCACAAGAATCCAACGTGGTTACCCTCCGCGAGGAGTTGTACACCTACGCCGATGGTTACGACTGTAGCCCGGCCTTCAGGAAGACACGACGCAGTTACCCTTTACTGTCGGGGAGGTGAGTGGAGCTCAACCTGCCTTAAGTAGCTTCTACCACTGTAAAGTGTAATAGCTATCTAAGCATATGTGTACACCTTGCGTGGTCCACACACGTGGCTAGCCCGCTGTCAGGGTGCCCTCGCACGGCTGTGCCACCCGCATTCACCTGTTAGGTGTCCAGCGTAGCCACTATACCACTTGTACCCAGGTCGGACATCCAATTCACCTGTGATGGTTACCATTACTTCCGGTTCCAAAACAACCCACAATGGGGTGTGCCTCGTAGCCATATCCACGTGACCTTGCGAGGTACTATAGTGTACCTGTATGAAGCCATTCCCGACACCAAGGATTCAATTCCTCCACAGAGGGTGCTTGCCTTTACTTCTCGGAGATCGGCGGCACTCAAGCCAACTTATATAGATGGCGAGGTGCTCTTACCTCCGGAAACTATCCTAAAACATTACATAAAAATAGCTACATAATAAAACTTGAGGCCACAGTGCCTTGGCACTGCCACAGGCCACTGGTGTCCCCTGCTTCGGCACCCAGCTTGGCCACGTGGGATATTTAGGTCAGCAATGGTCTGACCTCTGACAGCCTGGACCGTTGGTGACCTCACCACTCCACATGCCCAATGGTCATTCTCCTACAGACCTCCCTCCTTAAGATCCGACGTCCCGTCGGATTCCTTTCCCATCGAGCGTTTTCCTTCTATTTTCATTCCCACTGGTCGCATCCGCGAATGAGGAGTTTTCTCCGAAACGCATAACTGTGGCATGTCCTCCAAAGCCAAGGGGAATTTTTTGGCCTTCCAAGGCCGGTCGGAGGCTATGTCAAATTCCCTCAACGTCGCTGCTAGTTCCAGACGTGGCCCACTCCATACGACCTCCTCGGAGGACTGAAGATAGAGTATCATGCCCATAGGTCGGCCCTGAATTAGTTTTCTTTAGGTAGAGCTCATCCTCGGTGGTCGACGTCGATGCCCATGTCGTCACATCTTCGCTATGAACCGCTTTCATGACCTCCTTGGGGCCCTCTGTCCATGTAGTGCAAGGGCACACCACTGGTCGGTTCACACAACCCAGCCACCGGGCAAAGTGGGAGACGTTATTGCACAACCATCTGGGCCGCTCACTGACATCATCCAAGTACCAACGGAGCTCATAGAACCAAAGGGGAATGAGTTGGCCTGCCAGGCCCCGCCGGAGGCCACGCCAAATTCTCCTTCACACATGGCCAAAATGTGCGGGGAATGAGCCCACATGGTCATGGAGGGCTGTGGAGTACGCCACAGAAAGAAACTAAACCGTTAGACTGGTCCCGATTGCTGCCATCCACCTTCTTCGCCCTCTGGATAAGCAGCCCAAAGACCCAGGTATCGTCCATGGTGGTCAGCCACATTCCCATTCTTTGCTCTCAAAAGCCAGTCCGTCTAGCAGAACAGGGCGTACAAAAAAAGGACGCAACCCTGCACCAACGATTTGACCAATGGAACACAATTCACCCATGTGGAAGCACTTCACCCGCCAGGGTCGACCGGAGGCCATGTCGGAATTTTCTCCTGGGCCACGAACCCCGTGCCGAATCAGGACCAAATGGCTTGCAAAGAGTACTGAAGCTCTTCGCATGACCAACTCTGGTTATATGACCCATCGGGTTCTTGTATTCAGCGTCCAGTGACCTCAGGAACAACCTGTCCATATGGCCCAAATACAACGATTTCGACCATGTAATCCGGTGACAGTTTCTGACCCATCCAGCGCTTGTCGATTCCAAAAGGTCTTGCGCATATCTACGTCTGGGTGTTTTCCAGTGGACAAAAGTACAATAAGTATTCGAGCTCCAGCGGCCTGGGTTGTACGAACTAGTTCCACCTTTGTGGTCGTCCAAAAAACCCTGCCCAAATGGCATCAACAACGCACATTTGGCGGATGCAGCTTGGTGCGCCTCATACACATCTGTGCGGTGGTCATCCTTTGCACATCTATGGCCATTACACTTATAAACCGATGCTGTTCCATAGTTTTATTCCAAGTTACTCGAAATCAAATGCCGCCCAAAGGAGGGAGATCTTCCATTGTGAATTATTCCAGTGTCCTGGAGCATCAACAACCAAATGGTCATACCGTCTTGTCAAACGGTCTCTAGTGTCCCAATATCTCACGAGGCCGACCAAACCGGCAGAATAACTGCAGAAAACTGCAGGAAAATGA
This sequence comes from Gracilariopsis chorda, assembly GCA_003194525.1. Taxonomy (NCBI): domain Eukaryota; phylum Rhodophyta; class Florideophyceae; order Gracilariales; family Gracilariaceae; genus Gracilariopsis; species Gracilariopsis chorda. The sequence continues at coordinate 90,647 of NBIV01000221.1, forward strand.
CCTCAGCCTTAATGGGCAAAGCATTTTGTTGGCCCATGAGGTAAGAGTTCCTACACAAGTCTCTGGGGTTTTCTCGCCCTTGCCATATAGTTCGGGGCCCTTCGCTTTGTACCCGTGGTTTTCAACGTAATTGCCTCAGGTAATTCGGAGTTATGTGGCGTCCAAATTGGTCATCGTCGCTGTAAACCTGCGGAAGAACTGGCGCGCGGCCAGCGAGTGGGGCGGCGTGGGAGGCGGTTCCATGTGCAACGAGGCCAAAAGCAGTGTTCCTATTGGGTGGAGGTGGATTGGGCCCGTGCTGGTACGAATTTGTGGCCAGGGATACCCCCCTCTTTAAGTTCATGCTCCTTGTGGCCTGTTTTCGACCAATAGTGGGCCACAAAGTTGTCCGGGATGTCTGGCCTCAGGAGCCAAGTATCGTCCCTGGGCTCGTTGCCATAACAGCGGACTTTGTAGTGCACTTCGCCGTCGTCTGTCAGCCCAGCGGAGAAGATGCGGTCAAGAACATATTCCCGTTGGTCGTCGACTTCGGCGTCCTCCGGCAAGTCCATTTGGTCCAGGGGACCGTATCCATCAGCGTCCGAAGGAAAAGCGTCCGGGGTCCGCGTAACGATGTCCATAGGGTCAGGTACTTTTTCAGGAAGTACCATTTCGTCCAGGGTACTGTAGCCATCGGCGGAAGAGCCTTCTAGATCTGCGGAGACCTGCAGTTCCGGAGGGTCCGTACGGTCAGTGACGAGTGGTTGCGTAGGGATGGAGGATGGGGGTTGGGACGAAGGGAGAGCGCGCATCTCCAATGGTTCAGTTGAAGGTGGGCGTGGCGCCAGAGAGATTCGGTCCATTGTGACAGTGTCCTGGAGTCCATCTCGGTCGATAGTAACTGTGTGCACGAAGGACTTAAGTACCTTGAAGAGCCCAGTGGACTTTGGCAACAGCTTCTTGGTGATTTCCTCGTCCTCGGGCTTTTCCTTCGGTTGTCTGTGCAAGTTGACGTACTCTCTCACGGCCACTTGCGGTGTAAACCAAACGGACCGAACGAAATCGGCCTTATAGCGCGCTTGCGCTTTCTACAACGTGGTCTGCGCGGCCTTCGAGATAGAATCAGTTCGTTTCCCCCAATACCGTTTGGCCTGGGCGGTAGTCATTTCCTCCGTTATGACCTGAGGTGCTCTTAAGTCCTGTAGGTCAACCATGTACAGCGCAGGGGCACGTACGAGGGTGAAGTCAAAAAGAGTTGTACCAGTGGATTTATGCACTTGATTATCATATGCATAGACCAGCGGCTTGACATAGTCATCCCAGTCCAATTGGTGCTCGGAAACGTAGTGAATTAGCCTCTTGGCCAGGGTTCGGTTATACCTTTCGGCTTTTCCATTGGTCTGAAGATGGTACGCGGTGGTGAGGAGATGTTTTATACCTAAGGCCGAGCACACATGCTCAAAGAATTTGGACATAAACTGAGAGCCATTGTCGGTAAGGAGATAGAGCGGCAGTCCATAGGGATAAATCCAATGGACAAGGAAAGCAATGGCGATGTCGGTGGCAGTTGTTTATTTGAGCGGAATTGCTCAGATCAAACTTGGTAAACCGATCAGTAATCACCAATATAAATCGGTCGCCGTGGGTCGACTTCGGAAATGGCCGTAGGATATCCATAGAAACGAACTCCAAAGGCCCAGCCGCTGGGAATAACTTCAGTTCCCCTTGATGTACCGCTCTTGTCCCTCGGATTTTTGCGCATGCTGTACAAGTTCTTGCGGTCTCTATTATGTCATTGGCCATCAGGCTCCAGTAAAAATATCTCCTTAGGGTCTGATACATGTTAGTACCTCCAGGATGGCCAGCCAACCTCGGATAGTGCACGAGGTAAAGAAGGCGTGCCCATAAGGCGTTAGGCACTACCCGCTGTATCGCCCCGTCCAATGGTGACCTGCAACATAATATGCCTCGGCGGTCATAATCAAACAGCGACCCAGGGGTCCCTACTTTCTCCCCTATCTGGTCGCAGTATCCGTCCGTTTTCTGGGCCTGAAGAAATTCTTCGAGGGGTACTGGTGGAAGATCCGCGCTTTCCGACTAGGCCATATGGATATCCAACGGTGGATCTTCCCACTCCGCGGCGCATAAGATCGCTGCGCCGTGTCCGTCCGTCCAATTGGCCATTCTCACCTCAGCCACCGGTGGTTCCTCTGCCTCGTCATCAGTGTGCTGTGGTCTGTCCCAGATGGTGGGAATCTCATCGTCCAGGGGAGTTTGGTCTGTATCATCGGTCAGGATGCGTGACAGCGCATCTGCGGTCTGATGTTTCAGCCCTGGCCTATAGGTCACGTCGTAATCGAATTTGGCCAGGCGCAATCTCCATCGGGCCCGACGGGAGGATGCGTCCGTCATGTTCAGTAACCTGCGGAGGGAGTGGTGATCTTTCCTAATGGTAAAGTGGGTTCCTTCCAAATAAGGCTGAAGATGGAGCACTGACCACACGATGGCCAAAATTCTTTTTCCGTAGTGCTATAGTTCCTTTCGGCCTTGGTCAGGGACTTACTACTTTAGCCAATTGGGCGGGAATCCTTAGGGGACTCCTGCTCTTGTAGAAGGGCACAGCCCACTTGAGTCGCAGATGCGTCCGTATCTAGGATATATGGTTAGTTGGCCTTGGGTAGCGCCAAGACCGGCGGACTAACCAAATGGTCCTTGAGGTTCTGGTAGGTCTCATACTGCTCGTCTGTGAGGTCGTCAAATTCTGAGGGGGTCCCTTTCTTCAGCATCTCATTGAGAGGTGCTGCAATTTTCGCGAACCCTGGGACAAACGTACGGTAAAAACTACAAATACCAAGGAAGAAGCGCCATTTCGTATGGGTCCTAGGTAGTCATGCTTCCTGTATGGCCTTTGTTGTACCTTGGGCCACTTGGAGTTTACCCGGCAGGACCACATGGCCAAGATAGTCCACGGAGGGCTGGAAGAAGAAACACTTCTTTAATTTCAGTGTGACACTAGCCTGCTGGAGTAACCTAAGAACTGCCTTCAAATGTGCAAAGTGTTCCCTAATGGACCTGGAAAAGATGATCACATCATCTAGGTAGAACAAGGCGAATTTCCATTTGACCCTGGACAAAATGAAGTCCATGGTCCGCTGGAAAATAGCTGGCTCATTCATAAGACCAAAGGGCATCCGTGTAAAACGAAATAATCCCTCGTGGGTGGTGAAGGTAGTCAGCAACTTCCCCTTCTCGTCCATGGGAGCCTGCCGATACACAAAATTGGCATCCAACGTGATGAAAATTTGCGCGTCCCCAAGGGAATCTAGACAGTCGTCCATACGGGGGATAGGATAAGTATCCCTCTTGGTCACTGCATTTAGTTTGCGGTAATCAATAGAAAACCGTACGGTCCCGTCCTTCTTGGCCACTAGGACAAAAGGGCCAGCCCATTCGGCCTCAGTGGATGGTGCACGCTCAATGACCCCAGCGGACTTCATTTTCTCAACCTCCTTGGTTACCAACTCTCGTCCTTTTAGACCAGTCCGATATGGGTGCTGATATTGGGGCGTAGCCTCGTCCTTAAGGTAAATTCGATGCCTTGTGGCATCGATCTCATCCAGCTTTCCACTACACATGCTAGCAAAGTCCTTGAGGAGATCAATGACTTGTTTCCTATGTGGTTCAAATTCATCGCCAAGGTTGACGTCGTTTTCCCAATGGACCAGTGGTTCACCCCCAGGAAGCAACTTCTCCGCATCAATCTCCATAATGGCCACTGGAGCAGGCATAGATACCCCCACCACTGCACCCTTGGGTAGCCTTGTAGACTTGTCACGGAAGTTGCTCATCGTGACTGCAAAGGGCCGGTTGGGTACCACATTAATTACTCCATTGGCCATGAGGGAAAGGTGCTTCATTAGCAACTTGGGATGGTTTTGCAACAAAACCAGACCTGAGGACTCGCATACCACTGCAGCGGCTACCTGGGTCATAGGCGGTATGACTATCGCTTTTGCCAATCTGAACTTGTTGGACACAGTCCTTGTGGGAAACTCGGCTTTAGCTGGGGCAGCCTCGGGTCCAGGGCGCGAGCCGACAATCGAAAATGGTGGTCCTCAATGGAAACCGACCCTTTTTTGGCCAGGATAGATTGCCTTTACATATCTATCAATAAAGCTCGTCCCTAAGATCCCTTCCGCCCCCGGGTTCGGACATACAAGAAACCAAGTCTTAACCTTCAGGTGACCCAATTAGAAGTAAAGCGGAGGTATTCCGCGAATGTCCATCGGCCGACGTGATGCGTCCGTCACCTTCGGTGACTTCTTTTCCTGTATCATCCTTTCCCAGCCCAATGGTAAGACCTTCGGATGTACCAGATTGGGGCTTGCTCCAGTATCCAATACGGCCGTAAACGTCCTTGTGGTATTGGCCTGTAGTCCCAAGGTTCCCTGTATCTTGTAGTTATTCTTCCTCAGGACACAAACAGCGTCCTCCAGTTGTTCCCATTGGTCCACAGCATACACCCGACTCGAGACCCCTGTCATTTCGTCCTCTGGTTTCTTTCTCTTCTCAGCTCCTGTGGTCTGCGAGTCCGATGGTTTGAGGCGGCAGTTATAAGAGGGACGATACACCTCTTTGCGTCCCTCTGGTCGTTTTCCTGCGGCGTGGGCACCGCAAGATCACCTCTTCCGTCCAGGTATTCGACACTATCCCTTGGGTCTTCAACCATGTTGACTTCAGGTTGCTTCACAGGTGTAGTCAAGGGAGTCACTTACTTTGAGCTCCCTGGCGCTCCAATGGTCCTCGGAGGGAAGGTCCTACGGAAGTAACCCTCAGCTCGGCGCACCTGATAGTTCTCCTCCCTTCGCGCCATGATTCCTTTGCGGATGTCCTCACCCATTTTGTTTATGCAGTCACACGGCCGGGCCGTGGAAAGACAAATATAACAGTTCTGAATGGACTTCGTAATGACGTCCTTCCTGATGGCAATCGGAGAATAACGGGGTATCGTCGGGGCCGGTGGGGTGGTTGTTCCCGACGAAAAGGCCAATGGTGGTCCTGACGGAGCTGAGGAGAAGCTCACTGCAAGAGCATCTGCGGTGTCTGAATGTCCAAAGGCCGCGTCCGACCCCGACGGGGACTCGACCATGTAGGCCTTCACTCCTCTGATCAGGGGTCTTGCGCAACCCCTAGTACCCGCCTCACCCGTTCGACGGGAAGTCCTATAGGTCTTACCGTATCCTTCGGCATACGTCACCACTTGACGCAGCGTCAAGTCTGGATGGGCAGTGTGGTGGTTTCGGACATGAGTCCGTATCGCAGGGAGCAATCCCGCAATAAAATGTCACTTTAGCCGACCCTCGAAGAGCACATTCCCACACCTGCGGGCTCTAGTACAAAGTTGGTGGGCGTAATCCGTATCGGACATGCTGGAACTCTGGTGGTATCCAATTACGTCCTGATGGGTATCCATTATGTGTTCATCAGTCGCATACGTTTCCAACAGGTAAGGAACAACCTCTGGATAGGTCCTTAGGAGCTCCCGATCTCGGGCATCAATGGAGTTGGCCGAGCCGGAGTTCTTGGCAACCACTTGTTCCCTCGCTTGTCCACTTAGGAAAAAATGGAAGTAATAAAGCGCCGCTCCTTCATGGACACCATTCTGGTCACAGGCCACCGGAACGAGCTCAAGAACCTAAGAACTGTATTGGGATCCTTCCCAGAAAACTTGTCCGGGACGTTCAGTTGTATTCTCCTCGCCCACCTGGCAATCTCCTTGGCGACCGAAGAGGTGTACCGTGTAGACCGATCCATCAAATGGTACGTGTTCACATCTAAGACCTTCTAGAAAAGCTCATTAGTCGTGACCGATGGTTTGAGGCGCCGAACATCCACCTCATCCGTATCGGTATGGGAAGAGTCCGACGACTCCGAATGGTCATCACTAGAGTCCGAGTGGTGCCTCTTCTGATGGTTCGTCCTCGAATTACGCCTTCGGCTGCGTATCTTCTTCCTATGGGTCTCAGTATCTACGAGGTCCTTTTGGGCGAGCTCTTCATCGTCCTCGAGGTACTCGTTGGAGTACCGAACTCCGTGCTGTCCATTGGTCTTATCTCCCGCACGGCCTCTTTGCCTCTGGAGTCTCTCTTTTCCAGGCGGTATATCACCCAATGGACCTTCATGTGCTGTATCCAGGCGAGGGGCTACTTCTATACCTGCTCCCTGAGATCCGGTGTATGTTGACAGAGGGACATCCAATGGTAAACTTTGAGAAAAAGCGCGAGGGCTGTGAAATGTGCCTGCCTGGCGGGTGATTTCCCCTTGGATGGTCGTGGCAATGGAATCCACGAGTACATCCGATTGCAAAACCTGAGAAACCAGTTGGTGTGCCAAAGAGGACAGGCGCTCCCCTAATACCCTATCCAGTTGGTCCCTAAGGAACTGCTCCAATTGGTTTTCGCACCAAGAGCGGAGTTGCGGCCATGGGGAAGCGGCGACACTTTCCACCATACGGGGGGTGTTCACAGTAGCGGCTAAGTCCTGAGGCTGTTCTGCATCATTCCTTGGGCCTTGCGGAAGATTGAGCTGATCCATCCTCTCGCGGAGGAGAGCGACCAATGGCGAATCTCTGGTTATCCTTTCATGATTGTCCACAGGGTCTATAACACGTCCACTGGAGCGGCTGTGGGTACTTCTACGGTCACTATTATTGTCCGCTTGGGTGGCCAATGTTACGGCGACTGCGGGAGGTGCGGCTGCACCCGGGGTTCCTTATTGGTCTTCGTTCCTTGGGTTGGGTTGTTGGTTATCCATACGGTCGGTGTTGCTTTCCAGCCAGTTGCGTCGACTAATAGTCTAATGGTAGAAGTCCTATGCGTAAGCTTCGTTCCTTAAAGTCCAAACGGTTGTTCCTGTAGGATTCTAGATCGGAAGACCAGTTGTAGTAGAATACTACGTCCTTTGGACAACTGGGGTAGTACTCTACTACAGGTTAGTAGCGGCAAAGAGCCAGCCACTAGGGTGCCAATCCACTGGGTCTACTAGTGACGCGGGCACCAAGTGGCGGCGAGGCGCAATGAGCAGGGGCTATCTCAAGTCACTACAGGTCAGGAGAGTGGTAGCGAGGGCTTGGAGGCCTTCGGAGTCCTACTGGCTGCATGTGGTGGCAAGAAGACGGTGATGGTGCTTGCTTTTACTCTTACGAGCTCGGCGGCACTCCAGCCAACTTATATAGCTGGCGAGGCGCTATGAACTCCAGAAACTATCCTAAAAAATTAAATAAAAATAGCTACATAATAAAACTTGAGGCCACAGTGCCTTGGCACTCCCACAGTCCACTGGTATCCCCTGCCTCGGCACCCAGCTTGGTCACGTGGGATATTTAGGCCAGCAATGGTCTGACCTCTGCCAGCCTAGACCTTTGGTTACCTCACCACTCCATATGCCCAATGGTCATTCTCCTATAATGAAGTGAGCAAGATATGCGCGTGTTTCCAGCTTCCTTTTGGGGTTATGGTAGTTGGGGATCGTTCCCAATTGGCCGAAGGCAAAAAGGCGGGGTAGTGTCGGAGTGTGGTTGTGCCAAAGTTGGTATGGAGATTTCCCCGTGATATCGTGTACGGTGATGTTGTATTTGAACATGACGTCGTGCACAGCGTCTTCCCAGAACGAATCGTCAAGTTGTGTGTGGTTTAGGGCTGCTCTTGTGGCAGTTACACGGGTATGGTTGATTCATTCAGCCAAAGAGTTCTCTTGGGGTTGGTGAGGGGTATTGGTGCGGTATTCGATGCCGTGTAGGGTATATAGGGCGTTCATATCATTGCTTTGAAACTCGCGTGCCTTTTTGGACATATAAATTGTTGGAGGTCAGCCATTATGTGCTGTGATAAAGGCGATAGCTAGCGTTGTTGTGTGTTTCACGGAAGATCGGTCGGGGATGAAAAACACGACGAGGTAACGACTGTGTGCGTCTAAGTAGGGTATGAGCCGACGGGGTATATATGTGTTTTGCGGGGGTGCGGTTGTGGCTTCGGTTTGGCAGTGGGGCAGGTAGAACACGAAACCTGTGGGGGTGTGTTACGAAGAATGTCGGGTAGGATCGGTAGTGTGTTTGAAAGGGCCATGCGTTGAAGTTTATGTAGATTGATGTGGTTCAAGACTACGTGCCAGTGAAAAAAGGAACGGGCGGTGAAGTTTAGCGTTGGGACTCCGCTTAGATCTGTTATTTTGTTCAGTCGTGGGGTGATACGGGGTTTAGGGTGTCGTTTAGACGGAATAGCTGGTGTTTGTCCAAGGATTGGGCGTGAGGGGTTCTTGGATTTGGTGTGTTGCGTTGGTTTGCAGGGGTCTTCGGTACGGCGTCGTGGCTTTGTTGTGCGTGCGCTGGATGCATGGGTTTGGAATTTGGATGGTATTGATTGAAGTGTGTAACGATGTTTATCCCAGAAAGCTGTGCTTACTACGAGTGCTTAAGAGGTGTCTCGAAGGTTAAGGATGTAACCGTGCTGGGGTGAGACAAGTACGGCCCCGTATTGGACGGCCGTGTCGCGTACCGAGAGGAGATTAGAATGTACAGATGGATTTACGACACACATACTCGTAATGGGGGGTGTTTGTGGTCCAGGCGTATCTGGATTTTTCCGGCGTGGGTGCAGGGTGTGACGTGGTTAGCAGCGGTACGGTTGAGAAGGGTTGGAGAGCGGGGTAGAGAGTGGGGGGGATGTCGAATGTGTGTGGGGTGTTGTGGTAGAACGACCGTACGGGCGTCAGATCATGGCGGACGACAGTGAAAACCGATGCGCGATGACGTGGGAGACCGGACGGTGCACACAGGGCAAGAGTGCACCTGACCGGGACGGTGCACCTGGAGACTGCTGGGAGCGTATAAACGTGTGCATCCGGAAGGAGGGGCAGGCATGCCTTCAAGACCTTAAATAATTTTTAATTAATTTTTAGGTAGTGCATACGCAGGCCGGCCATTGGCACATATTAGCAGAATTGCTTCGTCGCCAAGGTGCACCTCGAGACGGACGGGTCTACTTAGAATGACAGTACCCGCCGACCACCATGAACGAGTAAAGGCAGACGTCATGCCACCAAACGGACTATTTTCTTGTTCTAATTGGGGATATAGACTGCCCACTAGCTTGTACCACTACTCCGCACGGTAAAACACGAGCGGTACATAATCGCCAACACTCTACGCTTGCTCCCTGAACACGCCTGACGCAGTTGCCAGTCCGGTTCTGCAGCCCTCGACAGGCGTCTCCTGACTTCTATCGTTCGCATCACCGAGCCCATCTTCTGCCCAGGTTTTTTAGGAAATCCTTCTAGTGACCACTGAGGCACGTCGGACCGGTCAGCATCTTCTGCTAAAGCATTGCGCTTCCCCACATTGGTCACTCGACCTAGAAGACCAATCACGGACCGAGCATGGAATCGAAATTTCCGAAACGACGGAGTCAGAAAGGTTTGCAGGGCAGAAAAACAGCCCAGCCCGTTACAGGGTCTCAGACCGTGTCGGCAGTGGTCTCTGAGACCGCTTTGGTCTCAAACCGAAGCACCAAGAGTGCCCCAGCACTCAACACGTCCACACTGGATAATCCGGAGTCGCTGCTTCCCACAGAAAGTGCGGCAGCATCCTCCTCTACACTGCACGGCCTGCTGGCATCTCAGCTGCCAACCGCAACTACTGGGGCAGTCGCGTCTTCACGCGATACACCGATCGGGAACATTGGCTTTGACGACTTGTGGGACCGTATCCGGACTCACGTGTCGGTATTCGTCCGCACGGAACTCGAAATAAGGGTCCCAGTAGCGGTCCAAGAGTATCTTGCCAATCGTATGCCCCAAATATTGGAGCGACAGACCTCTGAGACAATCTGAACGGTTACCAAGGGAGTGATGTCACGCCTCCAGCCAAGCCTCGACGGCACGAAGGTCCAGCCAAATCGGACAAATCCGCCGTTATCTGCGGAAGAACATGTCACCCAGACCCTCTCAAAGTTTGACACAAACCGTACGGGCACGGCACCAGCCCTAGAGTCTGGTATAGGTATTCCGGACGGCAATGAAAGACGAAATTCCCGAACCATCTGTCTACCGTCAATCCCTACTCAGCCAGATCCGAATGGAGATCCTGACGATAGTAGCTCTGATGGAGGGAGCTCAGACCGTGACAGACGCGGCCGTCAGGACAAACCGCCCGGTTCGAATTGTAAAAATTACGGCAAGAAGAGAAAGTCCCGTCGCAAACGCAGACCTAACCGTTCGGACTCAGATACAGACCAAACGGAGACTTTAGAGTCCAAAGAAGATCTTTCCGACTCGGACGAAGGAGCGAGCAACCACTCGCGAGGTTCGCATCACCGTTCAGGAAGGAGGTCGCTTAAGCGGCTGAAGCCACCTAACGATTTGTTTCGGAAGGGCGTAGAATACAGGTCATATCGCCTTCTCAAGAAGTACGCACGGTAATATGCCCGGGTGGCCAGGAAGATTAGCCGCTACTACAAGAAGCTGGATGTCCAGCTGAAGGTGCGGTCGTTCTTTGGATCGGACCCCATTGCCATACTGGGCTTCTTACAGCGATTTAAGACCGCATGCGACCACAAAGAAATGACAGAGGGCGCATCATTCTGGTGCATTCAGTTTTAATTGACCGGGCGGGCACACATGCTGGTTCAATCCCGTATCACTGGAGAACCAAATGCGGTCGACGTCCGTAAACGGGAAACGTTACGCACGTACTCAGAGGTGGTAAAATTCTTGTTAACCACGTATGCCATCGACGAGGTAATCGCGGGCGCATACGCCGAGGTGACGATTTATCGACAGTCCTCAGGTATGTCCGAAACGGAATTCGCCCAGAAAATCTCGGATAAAGCACTCCGCTGTGGGAACGTGTTCTCAGATCGACGTTTGAAGTCAATCTTCGTGGAGAACCTGCTGCCCGCCATATGGTCGAAAGTCAGAAACCATCTGAAAGCTCATCCGCACATCGGACTGAACGCACTAGCCCAATACGCGGAATCCTACGGCGACACGCACCGTGCGACCAAACGGCAAACAATTCGCACGGACTCTCTGCCAACTCATCGTTGTGGCTCACGCTCACGAGTGATGAGCTTGGAGAAAGACTCGGATGAGGGTGATTCGGAGGCACCGGGTGGTCAAGTTTTTGTGATGGCAGGCGGCAGTAGTCTACCGTCTCCTCCCACCTCACCGATCTCCACTACGTCTGATTCTTCCCGGACGGTCCAATTTGCTGCACGACGTAGAGGTGTAGCGCCCATATCCGCACGGTTATTTGACAAACCGTGCCAGATATGTCTTTCCCGAGAGCCGGACCATTGCCAAATGCTATTACCGGAAGTACGTGCTGCCCTATTAGCTGCGCGAGAGGCAAATTATACCCTACGCCGTGAGGAGAGATATTACAACTTCCCAAGAAGTCCGTCCAGAAGTACTAGTAATACCGAACCCGCCCGGGCTAGTATCGGTATACGCCAGGGTCAGCCCAAGACCCAAGCTCTCTCGGGACCATAAGGCTATGCAGTCCAAGTGGTGGACACCAACACACCACCCGCTCTGGAAAACTACCCGGAGGGTGCGTAGAGGCGACCCACCCCCCGAGGCCTGAAAGCCTCAATAAGGAGACCGAGTGGCCTCATAATGAATCCGATTCGGGACGGCCGGCTCCATTGGGAGACGAACGCACGGACTTAAAACAAGAGTCTGAGACCGATCCGATAATGCTGTTCAGCAGAGCGCATTACAAAGTCAGTTTCTCAATCGGCCTCGATTCTCAGGTGCAACTCCCTCTCACTGGTGTTCTTGACACCGTTGCAGGACCAAACCTGGTCCACCCGAACGCCCACCCTCCCAGATGGCAATCAAAGCTGCTCAAGAGACCGCATCCAAATATTACAGATGCGTCTCGTAACCGTATGCGAACTTTGGAAGTCATTCGCCTGTTTATCCGAATCGGTAGTCTGGGAGTCTGGGCCCATTTCCTAGTCTCCACAAACCTAGCCACATCGTGATCGTTGGGAACAACGTTCATCGACAAGCACGTGACCGCCATATACCCCCAAAGGAATAAGCTTTCCATCATTCCCGACCGGTGGCCCTGCTTTCGGCAACCGCACGGTTTCAAACTAATAATGTTGGGTCTTTCCCGACAACGGACAACTCCATCTCTAACAAGATTCGAGTAGCCCGAGCGGTCGGTATACCGCCAATGACCCAAGCGGAAGTTCAAGTAACCGCAAACGTTGCACGACTTTCATTCCTCCAACTCAACCCAAAAACGGTCAAGAAACGTCTTATACTCATGGCCAATGGCGTCATGGAGCTTATACAGAACCGTTCATTCCGATTCCTCGTTTCCAACTTCGGACAAGCTCCCATCCATTTGGAAAAGAAGACCATCGTCGTGCACACCATGCCCACCCCGTTTGCCCTAAATTTCCCCATCCCCGTTCATCAAGAACGACATAGCTAGAGGGGGGGGGCTAATCCCACTCAAACTGACCAGGATCAAAAGTCCGACGCGGTCAAAGCAGATGATTGGATAAAAAAGGCCTTATAGGAGAAGAGTATGAGACCAAACGGGAAAGAATTACCGACTTTCTGGAACTGTTTTCGGATATGTGGGATGGACACTTGCGGTCCATCTCCATTGTCAAACACCGCATACATTTAGAAGAGGGTTCCAAACCCATCTTCCAGATGCCTTACCGAGCGGGACAGAAACGCTGGGAACTGGAAGGTAAGAGGTAACAAAGCAACTCCGCGCGGGCCTAATAGAGCCTTCGTCCACAAAATGGGCAAGTCCTGTCCTATTCGCACCCAAGATGGACGGTACTCTGCGCTTTGCGTTGACTACCGCCACCTCAACGCCATGACCGTACGGGATACTTACCCTATACCGAGAATGGATGAGTGCATCCACTCCTTAAGGGATGCAGTGGTATTCACTACTTTAAAGGCCAATAGCAGTCATTGGCAATGCAAAGTCGACGAGACCGCCCGGGACAAAACGAACTTTACGTACCACATGCGTTTGTTCCGCTACATTAGAATGCCGTTCGGTCTCAGGAATGCTCCGGCTACCTTCCAGAGGGTGCTCGACATCATCTTTTCGTGGTTTAAATGGCAATTCGCCCTAATTTACCTAGACGACGTCATAATATACTCCCAATCAGTTAAAGAGCACTTCGAACACGTAAAGACCGTATTGGAACTGATCCGTTTGGCTGAAATTACGCTGCGGTCGGAGAAATGTTATTTCTTCCACCAAGCGGTCGACTAATGTGGTCATATTATCCTTCCGGGCTAACTGCAGGTATCCGGAATAGCTTACGACGCTTTGCGACAAGCGAAACCTCCCACAAACCAGACGGAGCTACGGTGCTTCCTCGGCCTTTGTAACGTGTTCCGCCAGTTTGTTGAGGCATTTGAGCGCATTCTCAGGCCGCTTAATCGGAAACTGGAAAACTACCAACCATTCGAGTTCGAAACTCTGACCGATACGGAGTATGAGGCGTTCGAGAAACTACGCCAACGTCTCATAAGACCGCCTATACTGGCACTCCCCCAAAATGGTCACAGATACGTCCTGGACACGGACGCTTGCAATACCCAAGTCGGATGCTGTCTCGTCCAGGGGCAGCACAAGGGCCACTTTCCTCCGATTGGCTAGTGGAGCCTCTCACTAACAAAGCTGGAGCGGACCTACTCCACTACCGAACTGGAATGTTTGGCCGTCGTTTTGGCCATCCTTCATTTCCGTCCGTACTTAGAGGGCACACAGTTCACACTCCGTACAGACCATCACGCACTACGCTGGATCCTGAACCTAGCGGATGCGTCCTGACCGTTAGCGAGATGGAGGCCCCGCCTCACGGAGTACGAATTTCACGTAATAAACCGACCGGGCGTTAAGCACCAAGCTGCCGACGCGCTTTTTAGAGTTTGTATGGATGGAGAAGAAACAGATCCACTCGAAGACGATGTACCGTGCATGATGACGAACAACGTGACTGAAACGGGCGAAGAGTATACCGTAGCTACGGTGTGCTGGGACGATAGATAGGAGACCGTCATAACGGACTGGCCACAAAACAATCCGACCGGGATAGGACTCCCACCAGTACTCGAAGTTAATGACGAGTTGCAGGAAGTCACCTCGATAAGGGTGGAAGAGTTCCTCCAGGAACAGAACAATGATCCCCTCTGTAAGTCCGCACGGGGGAAGGTCTGAGACGTCAAATACCTATTCGATGTAAACCGAAACGGGATAATGATAAGGAAAGCTCCGTTAGATGGAGCTCTCCAATGGTACGTGCCGGAGATACTGCAACCCAGGTTATTATATATGTCCCATTACCCGCGGTTTGCTGGACACTCCGACGCAACAAAGGTATATTCCACGCTATGACGGGACTATAACTGGCTAGGGATGGCTAACGACGTATTCCAGACCGTACGGGATTGTCGTACCTGCATGCCCACTCGTGGAAGTCGCCAACGGCACCATAAGCTCTTGAAGCTATTTCCTGCAGCGGGCCCGTTGGAATTTTTCGCAATGGACATCCTTAGTCCATCCACAAAGTCTGCAAAGGGGCACCAATAAATTTTAATCATTACCAACCGGTTTAAAATGTTCTGCCGAGTGGTGCCTTTGAAATCCACTACGGCCGCAGCCGTAGCCTCTGCTTTCTTGGATAACTGGGTCTATCCGTACGGGATACCATTATATTTGCTGACCCACAACAGGAGCCAATTTGTCTCCAAGTTCTTCGAAGCGGTGTGCAAAATGTTAGGCATCAATAACCTGACCACAACGGCCTATCACCTGCAAAGAAACGGACAGTCCGAACGATTCAACAAAACGCTAGTCGAAGGCCTCCGTCACTATGTGGCAGAACACCAAACCGAATAGCACGAATACGTGCAACCGTTGACCTATGCATAGAATATGCACATGCACAGGACAACGGGCACAACGCTTTTCGATTTGGTACTCTCACGGCACCCGCCAGGTCTGCAGGTTGAAAATACCCCTACCACCATCCCGGAGCATCAACCCAAAAACGCCACCACGGTGCAGGTTAAACGGTACATCATAGCCCGTCTTGAGGATGCTATTTCGTACGCCCAGACGAAAACCACTCAGGCCAAGCTCTAGTACAAAAGGGATTTCGATAAAACCGTACGGACTCTCCCTTAGGTTTAGTGCCGGGGATGAGGTGTACGTCGACCGACCAGAATGGATGTCAACAGCCCTGGAAGAGCAAGTTGACGAAAATACCTCCAAGTATCGGAAACTTCTTCTGAAAACATACGGGCCATTTCCGGCCGTATGACCGCCACGGACGATACCGTCCTCATAAAAGAAGACGGACTGGAAAACCGGGTCAGCGTTGACTGAGTAACCCGGGCGCCACTTCGAGCAGTCCGAACGGCACTCACAACCGACCCAACTATTAGATCGGCTACGCCACGGCTGACCACCGAACCCGATGTTGGTCCGGACAGTCATTTCGCCGACGAACCGACACAGCGCGCAACGGACCCGACAACACCTACACCGCAACCCCATGCTGTCGACGGAGTCGTCGGCCATCGTAAAATGCCGGGCGAAACGCAATATCGAGTCCGTTGGTTCGGACACAAACCGGACTACGATACATTCGAACCCCCCTCTCACATTCCCCATCATTTCATCGCCCGTTACTGGCGTCGCCGGAAGCAACAAGGACGTGCAAGCCTCTGAGCACCGGGGAGGATGAGGTGGCGGAACAGGACGACGAATACAACATAGGGGAAGCGGAACGTGGCAACAGTGCGTCCACAATTTGTTGTTACGGCCTGTCACTTCAACGTGCGCCCGCGACTGCTTGTTTCAGTACGTCGCTTCGACGCACTGTACGACATCATGTGTCACACGTTCCATGGTCGGGCACACGCTCTCGACGGAGAGATCAACAGACCCACTCACTGGGCCAGCCGAAGCAGAACATATGGGAAGGCATAAAGAAGGTGATGCGGAACAAGCAGAAATTTACTCAAGAACGAGAATGGTGCGCTCACCATACACCAGGTGGAGAGAACCGTACCCGAACTTAACGAACCCGACCCCTAGAACGCCCACCACGCACTCTACTACTATTAGGGGTTTGATTACTGTCAAGAGACCGGCGTGGGATCGGGGGAAGGCTACCATCCCAACTAGATCCCGAATTGACCGTCTCAGGCTCCGAGACGACTACGGTGGACGCAAGGGGCACAGGAACCTGTGGCATCAGCTCATCCCGATCTGCCACAACAGCCGCAACAGCAGGTGCACCAGAGTAACCGCTCGGACTCACACCAGCAGCAGCACAAACGACACCGCTTGGCCCACCTCCCAAAGTAGGATTACCGGAGGAACCCCGGCCGCACGGGCACCAGAAGCATTGAAGGGATCTGTAAGAGCCTCCTGAGTGAAACGCTCACTCTCAGCCCATACGGTCGACTCATGAATGGTGAGTGGGTCCCCTGTAGGAGGCCCCTGTGTACCGGGCGGCTGATGCTGTGAAATAGCTACAGTAAACATATCTCGGGCATCCGCTGTGGTCTCTGGATCGAAAGCGTCGGCCTCCATGAGGCAATGGCCGTAGATCTCCAAACTCCGAACGGTATGAGTACGAATACTCTCCATCAGGTTCATCTAGGACTCTGGTGTACGACGAGGTATCTGCCCCCTATGGTGCACGTGACGATTCCACGTACGGGCGGACAGAAGAACGTCACGAAGCGAATCTGGAGCAGTCTCGCCGAACGTCTCACACACCGTGCGGAGGGCAGCAAACGCTTCCTCGATTTCGGGCTCCATACCGAGCAGGTCAGTCTGCGAATCCGACTCGATATGCTGACGAACCGGTGCGGGGATAGAAACGGACGCGACGACAGGAACCGAACGGAACCCAGTCGGAGCTAACGGCGCAACCAGAGGTGGCATCGAGGAAGCGGCAACGGCTTGACCGCCTGGAGGAAAACCACGGGCCACTATCGAAGTAGCATCGGCAAAGTCAGTACTCAGATACCCACCCGGAAAATAATCCGGAACGTTCATCTCTTTCCAAACCGGACGGCGATCAGTCGGCAACAAGCGACGAGTAACCGGACCGCTATTACCACGAGAGCGCATCTTGGGAAACGATTCGGTATCGAAATAGTACGACAGGAACCCGGGCGTACAGGACCAGTCAGTCTCCAAGCAGTAACGAAGAAGAGCATCGGCATCTTCTGGCCGGAATTTTGACCCACGAAGGATGTTCTGAACCCCCATCTGACGGATAATATCCACCAACGCGACCGGTAACGAGAACAAACGGCCATATTCTGTATAGTCGTCAGATGTGTACAACCGAACGTCCGGATCACGGGCAAAGAAGGTCACCCCGTCCAAGGCAGTGTGGATTAACGCCACGAAGGCGAACAAGGCCCACTCCACGTAAATTACCTGGAAAACCCGATCGGAAAAACGCCCCAGCTTGAGAACCTCAGATGTATGATATACCAGAACGGGCGGAGTCGGAACCGTAACATTGCGGGTCACGTCGTACCCCTTCCATCCTTGACCGATCGGCAAATACAATCCCACGCGGTCGCTGGCGGCTAAGTCGTGGAACTCTACGTTATGCCAACAGTAATAATACCCGAGGGACGACCGAATTCGGGCTTCAGTCACGACATTTTCGTCCCACTTGGCTTAGTCGAGCCAATAGAGCCGGTCGAAGGGAGGCTCGAAGATGATTAGTTCGAGCATATTATACCGACCAGCCAGGGGATAGTAAGGGTCTTATTGCATCCGACGCAACAGACGTTGCAAGCGGGCCTGGTACTCGACCTCCTCGGGGCATCGCACATGCGGCATATCGCAACTACCAAAGGTCCGAACGGGAGCATAACCGCGCGGGAAGGGAGATTGCTTCCAACGGGCACTCCAGGAATCTTCATCAGTCCGCTTGGGGTTCCGCACGTTCAGTTCGGCGGGCGTCCGCTCGGACGGGATACGCGAAAACCACGCGGAATCGAGAGAATTGGCGGACATCCGCTGATATTCCAAGACCGACATCAGGGGGTCTCGTTCCTGACGGGCGGGGGTGAATATGCGCTGACGACAGTGGTCCAGTTGTTGGCCCGGCAACGGAAGGGTGCACCAAACCGCTGGTGGACCCGACGTCAGGCCGCGCAGACGGGCATACGGATCGACCAGAGGTGGCATGACGATGGGACTTGCCGGAGGGGATGGCAGTGCTGGGGAGGAAGTACCGAAAGGTAGGACGAAGGGAGGGGAAATTGAGGGAGGACCTCCAGTGGCTGCATTATAAGTACCGACCGAGAGGACGAGATGGAGCCCGATGCAGAGGAGAGAAGCTGAAGAGTCGTCACTGCAACGATATGCGACCGTCCGGAGACCAACTGAAAGAGGCAGAGGAGCGCGCTGAGGATCAGTTGGCGAAAAGACGCGACCGAGGCACTGAGGCTGTGACGGTTGAACTTCAACCGGCATACTGGGGTCAATTTATTGACGTACGCCGGGGCTCGGAATGTGGTCCCCCACCCCTTTACGAAAAAAAAAAAACAAAAAGGGGGGAAAAGAAAAACGCCAGCAAAAATGCTGTTACTTCTAACCGAACGGACTCTAAGACTTGATTGGAATCGGAAGCACCCCCAATTCCCCTCATCCTTTCACCGTACGGACCTAAAGGAAAAAGTGGGCGGACGGACATGACCACGACCGGTCGGCTGGTTATCCGCCACGACATCAGTGCTGGAGCACGTCCCGCACGCCGGGCATGGGTCCAGCCCATACTGTACCTAACCACCACACCACAACCGACCACTCGGGAAAGCACCACGCGGAATTGGCGCACTTTAAGGAGGGAGGCATGTGGTAGAACGACCGTACGGGCGTCAGATCATGACGGACGACAGCGAACACCGATGCGCGATGACGTGGGAGACCGGAGTGTGGACAGATGGCATGAGTGCACCTGACCTGCACGATGCACCTGGGGACTGTTGGGACGGGATACCCGTGTCCGACCGGAAGGAAGGGCAGGCATGTCTGCAGGACCTTAGACAATTTTTAAATAATTTTTAGGTACTGCCTACGCAGGTCCGCCATTGGCCCATATCTGCCGAGGTGCGTCGTCGCCGAGATGCACCTCGAGACTGGTGGGTCTACTTAGGATGACAGTACCCCCCAAACCCCATGAAAGAGTAAAGGCAGACTTCACGCCACCAAACGGACTAGTTTCTGGTTCTAGTTGGCGATATAGACTGCCCACTAGCTTTTACTACTACTCCGCACGGTAAACCACGGGCGGCACACAACCGCTAACACTCTATGCGTGCTCCCTCACCACGCCTGACGCAGTTGCCAGTCCGATTCCGCAGCCCGCGACCGGCGTCTCCTGACGTCTACCGTTCGGACAACCGAGCCCATCTTCCGCCCAGGATTTCTAGGAATCCTTCTACTGACCGCTGAGGCACGTCCGACTGGTCAGAATCTTGCCCTAAAGCGTTGCCCTTGCCCACAGGTGTAGGAGAGTGACCATCTGTGGTGCAACGCCCCAAAGGGGAGAAACACCGAAAGACGTTCGAGATCTTTCCTCCGTGGAGGTGAACCCAGTTGGGTCGAGTCCCTCTAGGGGTGGGACGGCGGAGCCGGTTTGTAAGACCGAGGCCACCCTTCGTGACTAGCGCAAGAGGGTTTAGGACAAGAATCGGTATCCGCGAGAGCGGGAATGCGTCCTCGCCAGAAGTAGGTTTCCACGTAAGTGGGGGTGTGTGAGCGGATGCGCACACGAGAGCCGCGGATAGCGGGAGGTGCTTCGCTAAAAAGGGGAAAAAGGAAGGGCGAAGAGGAGGAAGAGAGGACGAATTGAGTCGCGAGAGCGACGGGGGCGAACGGCGATGCCGGTAACAATATCCCTATATACGGCGAAACACCAATGCAATTGGAATAATATGACTCCCAGTGATGGGTCCCTTTAGATGTGCAAGGGGGTTAGTTGTCCCGTAGTTCACGGCGTTTCCCTCCAAGGAGAAGTAGAGCACGCGCGCAAGCGGTAACAACTAAAGCCATTTCTCCAGGTTGGGGTCCCTTGTTGGGGAAGGTTTACTGGTGCGACGGCAGTGCGCCGTCGCACTAAGTACTAG
This sequence comes from Gracilariopsis chorda, assembly GCA_003194525.1. Classification (NCBI taxonomy): domain Eukaryota; phylum Rhodophyta; class Florideophyceae; order Gracilariales; family Gracilariaceae; genus Gracilariopsis; species Gracilariopsis chorda. The sequence continues at coordinate 110,843 of NBIV01000221.1, forward strand.
CTTCCCAGAAATGGGTGTGAAAATAATAAATAAAATCAAATAAAATACTCCACATTTCGTGGCAACATCCACTACTTTCGCCAACCGCCAATTGACCCAAAACTGTGTCCCCCGTGTCCATACCCACCATTGTGGGGCGTAGTTCATATACAAACTACACAACCGATAATATCGGGAAAACAATCAAGTACCAAGAATCCCTCCCTGAGGGCGTTGCACTACACCATCGGGCATGTGGAGTGGTGAGGAAACCAAAGGTCTAGGCTGGCAGAGTTCATACCATTGCTGGCCTACATATCCCACACGGCCAAGCTGGGTGCCGAGGTAGGGGATACCAGGGGACTGTGAATGCCAAGGCACTGTGGCCTCAAGTTTTATTATGTAGCTTTTTTAATTTAATTTTTTAGGATAGTTTCTGGAGATCAGAGCTCCTCGCCAGCTATATAGGTTGGCTCGAGTGCCGCCGATCACCAAATAGTAAAGGCCAACACCCTCACTGTCTTCTTGCCGCCATATCCAGCCAGTAAGACTCCAAAGGCCTCCAAGCCATCGCTACCATTCTCCCGACCTGTAAGGACTTGAGATAGCACCCACCCATTGCGCCCCGCAGCCAGTTGGTGCCCGCGTCACTAGTAGACCTAGTGGATTGTCACCCCAAGGGCTGGTTCTCTGCCACTACTGCCCCCTAGTAGACTACTACCCCAGCTGGCCAGAAGACGTAGTATTCTACTACATAGGTTGCGCCGCTGAGTCGAGAGCGAACTTACCTCCGACATGGTTGTTGTCATCTCGTTGGGTTGTGTTGTCGTCTTTTTGGGGGGGTATGGGTTCCGTGGGATATGTATTGTATGCCCAGTTGTGTGGTGCCATGAGTGGTAATGGTGGGAACGTGGTACTTGCGGACGGAATGTCGTTGGCAGCGTGGAATGTGGTAGTTTGGTTTGCGTTAGCAGTTGCAGGTTCAGTTTTTGCAGGTGTTTGGCCAAAGTTTAAGTTGGGATGTCTCGTGTCACAGCATTGCTCATCCGTGTGATTCGTTGGGATACGCATGAACTGCTGGTGAAACGAGCATGGTCGAGATCCCGGTGGATGGTAGGCTGGCGCGGGGCATAGCATGTGAGAAGGTCTTCGCGGGAGAGGCCAAGTGGACTAGAACCGAATGATAGGGGTTTGAACTGCCAGAACAATTGTTTAGTAGATTGTTGAGGTGTGCATGGAGGGGGTAGTAATGTTGTACAACTTTAGTCGGTTGAAGTGGTGAAGAAAGGTTTGCACGGTAGGTGGGTTGATAGTGAGCAGCTGGCGGCTTATTTCGATGGTTTCAGGGTGGTATCGGAGGCCGTCGATTATGAATTAGATAGTTTTTTGTTCTTCTGTTATGTTTGGTAATTGAGAAGCAATCATTCAGGAACGAACAGAGTTATGCTTCTGTATATATTCCTGGATGGTAGTGTCACTAGTGAAATGAAGATTCTTAGCTTCATATTTCAAGTACTTATGGTAAAGTGGCTTTGTTGGTTCGCAGATGCGCGATAAGTGCGCCCATTGTATCCTTTGGTGACAGATCTAGGCCTATGCTGTGTAGGTGGAGTATTTCGGAAGAAACAGTGGAGAGTACTAAAGGAAGTAATGTGTGTGGTTTTTTGTTGTAGAATGAGAGTTGAGCATCGTCTTGTGGAGCAACTGAATTACTTGTAATGTGGTTTAGCGCGTCCAAAGTTGTGGAGTCCAAAGCCATCTTACAAAACAGTGGGTTGTTTTTTTCCAGTTTTGGAACGTTGAATTTTGTATCCATTGTCTTTGACCTGTACTGTGTGGTATCCTGTGGCTCTTGTGTATCTGATGCAGTCTGTTTGGCGGTGTACGAGAGTTCTTTGACGTAGTAGTGTTTGTGAATCAATTTATGGGGTCTGCGAGAGGCTCGGGAGCGTTTACCAGAATTCAGCGTGTGCAAAGGCGTGGGAACGAAGGCAAGCGAGAAAGAGACGAGATATGAAGCGATTTGACGAAGGAGATTAGACGGGCAAGAAAAAGGAAGACGGGCTGAGATTTAAGGAGGAGGCGGTGGGGTTTGGTCAGCGTATCGTGGGTCCCATAACCTGTGAAGATGAAGGATGGTCTTTGTTTTACTTCGAGGGTGTCGCGACGGCGGTCTGGCTATTATCTTAGTCTGTATGGCGGGCGCACGTGTCGTTCGTGTGTGCGGTCTGGCATAAAACAAACGCCAAGAAGCCAGCAGATAGGACGACTTGGGGGCACAAAGAAAAGAGACAACAATCATTAACAGGCGATTCGCGACTCAAGGGGCATTTTTGGACCCCTGTCCTGAAGAACATTCGAACGCCTGAAAATACTTCCCTTCTTCGGCCAATCACGACGATCAGTAGGTTGGCATTTTCGAGTACGCTGAATCGATTGGCACGCTTGGATTAGAAAGCGCACGAATGGTTACGGAGATATGTAAGGTCGAAATAAGGCTGTTTTGGCGCGAAGATCACCGATAAAAATACCAAAAAATCAATCATTGCTGTCATTACTGTCGCCACCCTCCTAATTCTAGACCCATGGCCAATCAAACGCCTTGTGTGCTCGGCTCGAGGGGGTCGGCCGGGAGCGTCGTTTTCCTCTTATGCTTGCCCTTCTGGGAAGACACTCTGTTCTTCACTTGTTTCTCCGGTGGGAAGTCACTCTGTAGAGCACCGTTCACGGTAAACCTCTCTCGAAGTTCTCGCACTACGGCGGAGGGGGCAATGTTGAAGTCGTGCGCCAACAAAATACCATCGATTGTGTCCTTGTATACATCTCCAAGGCGTTGCTGACTCCTTTCCCTATTCCGGCCTGATCCTACCTTTTTATGCCGCTGGAACATTGTATTGATGGCTCTCTGTAGCTGCCTCTCTGACGGGATGTCAAATCGATCCCCGAAGACCTGCATAAAACCCCTAAAAACCCCAAACCGCTAGTGCCAAAGCGGAGCGGGCGGGGAAGGGTGGGTGTTGAACTGAAGGGGTATGGGCTTATATCGTTCGATGGGCAGGGCAGCGATACAGGAGGACGGGGTTCAGAGTCTGGGTAGGAGTATGTTGGTATTGCCTGTGCGAGCGCGGTTTGCTGATCATGGGGTATGGGAAAGGGTGGTGAGGTCCAGCTCTGTTGGTAAATATGTGCTGCGCAAGATGGAAAATACTAATTTTATGAGTGTTTTTTACGGTGATCACAGCGCCAAATCATGACCACATTTGGCTTGAAGCGGTGCGGGTCAAGCGCCAATATCTCAGCACACTTTCTTCCGATTGGTCTGCGGCTCTGTAAGCGCATTCTACTGGCCGAGACGGTTGCAACGGTGTAAAAATTGTGGAGCTCCGAAAGGATCTTGATTTTTGGGCTTTCTGAAGTTCCTCGGCAGAAGGTGCCCTTGAGTCGCGAATCGCGTGTTAAAAGCATTTCCGTCGTCCACTGTCACTTAAAACCCTTAAAAAGAATTATCCCGTTCCTGTAAGAGCCATGGGGCTGGGAAAGTCCTTCTCACGAGTCGTGGCACCTTCGGATTGGTAGAAGGCTACCAAGGTACCTTTGGCACAGTTGCCCACCGTTGCTCTTGCCTGCCTGCGCCTGCAACCGATTCCGGTGCTCAAAACGAAGAAATAGTTAGTGATCTACAAGAACGGGAGACGTTTCATCGCATCACTTCTCTGAGCTCCAATCGCCAACCCCACCCGCAACACCTTCCCATGACCTCTTTCTCCATTTCCAGCATTGCGCTTCACTAGTTCCAACAGCGATCCGCGCAATGAGAAGAGCACTTGTGCGCCGCGCTGCTCAGCACTTTCGAAGCCTATGTTCTAAGCCAGCTCCGCCGGGCGAAGGCCCGAATCATCGCGCCATCATGTCGTTGGATGCCGATACTATACGACCCTACGTGCAACCAAACGCCTTTGTCGCCCCTTCCGCTTCCGTCATCGGATCAGTAGTTATCAATGACAAGTCTGCCATCATGTATGGTGCCGTCATCAGAGGCGATCTAGCACTCATCCAAATCGGCGCTCTCACCGTCATCGGTGAGAATTCAGTACTTACGGCAGGTGCCGTTGATGGGATGATGACTCCGTCAGATGCAGTGTCTACCGGTCTGGCTCTCGAACCGGAGCTCTGGGTCGGCGATTATTGTCTGATCGGGGCTGGAGTAACCTTGAAGGGATGTCATTTAATGGGCGACAACATCGTTGGTCATTGTTCTTCCGTTGCTGAAGGTGCCACATTAGGTCGGTACGCAATTTTGGAGCCAGGCACAAGCGTTGGCGAGGGTGTGAGCATTCCTGAAGGTGAAGTTTGGGGTGGATCGCCAGCTCAAAAGGTTCGTGACGTCACAGACGATGAGAAATTACAAATGAGACAAGGCGCCGAACGTAGATATTCCACCACTGCGTCGCATGCTTATGAATTTTTACCTGTCGGGTTTGGTTATTTGGAGAAAGAAGCTTTGGAGAAGACTGACGCTGCCGTTGCATCCAAATAGATTCTCCTTAAATGGTGAGATTTCAGCCGCACAAAGTTGGTTCGAAACAACGGGTACCGGGCTTGTTTCCCTTCTTCACATCAAATCTCTCACTGCGTCGTTCGGTTTACCATCCGATTCGCTTTGCGCACTGAGTCAAGCATGCACTGGTCTAAAGATCAATCACATCGTTTCATAGGTCTTGAGCAAACATGCTAAAACCAAAGAGGCATCATCTGTTGAACGATAAAATGTCTAGTTAGGCTTATGGGCATCCTTATTTGACTAGCATATGGAGATATGCTATTGATAGGCTTCCTGATGTGATGTTTTTGATCCAACACTGCTGAAAGGCACGGTTCTCGAGCATTTGAACAAATTCGCCACAATCAGCATAGTGTACTTCCATCTGCACCAGCACGCGATCCTTCCTACAAATTCCTCTAGTCAGGTCTTATCGGTGGGCTTATCGTTGCTACTGCAACTTGGAAATAGTTAGAGAATATTGCTCCCTTCGTACTGGAAGAAGGTTTGATTTCAAATGTATCATTACATGCCGTGTCGCATAATCCAAACTCAAGGTGATAAAGGACCATGCAAGAAAGTACTGTGGCCTCCACTTTGGGCACCACCCTTGAGCACGACCCTTGGGCATGACGCACCAATTCGTCCGTCGTGCTGTGCCGAACGTATTGCTCATACGAATCAGGACGAAAGCGATGCAGACAACGCCCGTTCTGGGAAACAGCCTTCAAAAGAAAATCCCTAGTTGAGACTAGCAGTGTGGAACAGGTAGCCTTCTACTGCTGGTTAGGGTTGTAACGTATGATGATGTTGTTGTGGTTTGATGCGAGCGGACGAAGCCCAATTCCCTTTGACGTACTAATTCTCCAAGAAGATATGCTCGGCCGCGAAGGCCTAGTTCTCGAGGCAGATGCAGTTGCGGATCGGTTCTGCTTCCTGTTAATTCGCATCAACAGGGTGGTCGGCACACCACGGCGGGCGGAAATATGCATTATGCCCAAATGGGGGCCACTGGTGGTGAACACGTGATTCCTCAGCGCTGTGCTAATCCAGCTAAAAGCTACTTAGCATCGCAGCTTTAGAGATGGGCTACGACGGCTTCAAGTTCAACGGATTTCGCCTGGACGAGCTTAACAACATGAGATGTAAGGATTATCCTTATCCCGATAACCCTTCTACCCTTTGTAACAGTCCTTGCTCTCCCGTTTAATAAGCTTGGGAGATCAGTGGGCATAGAGTCGAAAACACCGTAGATCACTTTGTCATGAGGTGTAGAAAACGCTCCAGGTCCAGGGGAGATGCTTTCCCGCCCGAACGAGAAAGATGAGGGCTTTGAGTGTCAGCAATAGTGAAGAAATGGCCCGATTAGATGTTGGAATTCTTTCGTTGAGAGGAATTCTTCGATAAGAGCTCCTATCACGCTTTCAGAATTAGTGGCGTGCGCCCGTGAACATACATACATACATACAAGGCGCTTGGGCATCAACTTTAACAGGTCTGTGTGAATAATACAAAAGTGAATAGAACAATCTCTTCTGTTCGATACAGGAAGACGACTCAATCTCATTTGGGCGTGTCGATGGCCAAAACTAGAAACATAGCGCTACTATCCCTCGTGATTGTAAAGCTGCACGTCACTCCAGGCAATTGAAATGTCATTATCTGACTTTCTAGCCACCCAGTGTGACCATGGCCAAACGACTACACATTTTGTTGTTGTTGTTGTTTACTATGGGCCCTCAATGCTTAATTACTGCATTGTGGGTAGAAGTATCGTCTAAAGATGCTTCTCTTTCCGCAGGAAACCAAGGAACTTGCTTGGCCACTGCCTAATCATTTCTTTGACCGACTTTCCCCTTCTCACTCGCGGCTCTTCTAGTCCGGTTGACCAACTGGCATCCCAGCACGTAATGTTCTACGGTCTTCTTCGTTCTTCTTGAGCATTCACACCTTACTGTTCGTTTGGTGAGAAATGATGCAACAGGATGAAACGTTGAAACATGACCTGTATAGAACTGAGCTAACATCACCTCTGCTTTCCTAGCTTCAATGTCTGTTTTCAGGAAGTCAGGTTTCTCTGTGAGCAAGCTCGGACGATGTGGCGTGTTCATTAACCGTGCTTTGACGTCAAGCATGTCGATCGGGACGGTTCTTTGTGATCTCAATGGTAGTTCCAGACCTGTTCTGGCCAGTTTATCAACGCGTTCGTTCTTCTCAATACCAATATGTGCTGGGACCCACGCAGACTACACATTTTGTATTCTTCAAAATCTAAAGAACAGCTTTCAACCTGCATCCGTCTACTGGGTTACCATCTCTATCAATCTTTCATTATATGTGTGTGTGTGTTTTTATATGACTTCGTGTCTCTAATTCCAATATGTGTGTGTGTTTACGGGCTCGTGCCTCTAATTCCGAGGCAGCGGTATTAACTTTCTAGAAGAAGTAGAAGGCTTATCATCTATTCCACGGCTAAATTCCCCTAATAGACCCAATCGCATATCCATTTGGCTTCCTCATCCGGCGTAACTTCATAGTCTTTTGTAGCCTTTTCGGAAGGTCTGCACATCCCGACGGGCGGAACGGCATGTCCCCTCATTATATGTATCCTTCCTATTCTGGAGGCGAGGAATAACCATTTATCACTAGCAAGTTCTTATTATGATATTAGCCTTCCATCTGGGTAAGGTTAGAGTATTAAATTGCTATCCCTACCCGTAATGGTGGATTACGAGCCTGGTGGGTGAACATAGTGTTGTGCCCCTACTAATCTGTGCTTGAGACTTCGGCGGCGGAGCCCGCATCTCTACTGAGATTCGTTTGCTGTGAGGGGAAGAATACAGAGAGATTTTAGGCTTCACGCAGTCTCCAGAGAAAAAGTCTTGAGAAATTGAACTTTAAGATGCACGATAGCCACACACAACGCCCACGTGGAAGGGGAACCTGGCTCATTCGAACCAAACGCGGACACTCGTTTCGTGTGTGGTGAGCCATGCGTAGCTAAGCGCTACGCATGTCTCTATCAAGGGTAATGCTTCATCACATGAAGTCCATGATGCCTGCCGCTGCGATATCTTGAAACAATCGCAAGACTTACAACTTGATCGCCTTCACTACTCAACGGCACCGAACGCACCGATTCGTGCTTCAAAGACGCGACCGTTCTTTCGGACACACTCCGCGTCTCTTACCCCATCTCAAAAACCCGCACCCCATATCCTCTCCTCTCGGGCGTTTTCCTTGCCCCCTTCGTTATACGTTGGATCTCTACAATCTCCTTCCACCCTACTCCATATCAGCAATGTCCGATCACAGTAGCACAACAAGACGATGCCTTGGTGAAGTGGCCACCGTACTCATCGCTCAAGATGGCGGCCGCGCTAACATCGTCGCGAAGACCCTCGCCACCTTATGGTACATTCTCATTCTTCCTGATGCTCAAGCCCGTTTTCATCGCCAAGTGTATCGCAAGCGGCTCCCGTGGTATGCACCGGGCAGAGTCTTTGGTTTAATGCTTTCCGCTGCAAACATCGCAACTATGCCTCTATCATGGGTTCTTCTCTTCGCAGGAAGGCGAAACGCTTCCAGAGTTGCTTGTTTCAGTGTTCTACTCAACCCGCCGACAATTACTCTTTCTTCTCTCATTGTGCGCGAGCTATCCTCCGCCCTCGTGAGGAAGGCCTATCGTATTGGCTTGACATCGGCTGATGTTATAACGAAGCCTTTCAAGAGCAAAGAATCCTCAAATACCAAGACGTCTTCTAACTCCACAGCAACAACCGCTTCATCCACAACTGACTCCACGAAAGTCACTAGAACCGAAACACCAGCCACTCAGACTACTCAACCAGAAAAGAATGGCAAGAGCTGATTAGTTAGTCCGTTTCATGGTGTGACTGGTTATCCGCGTCAGAGCGGTGAAGGATTGTAAGCGAGTGAAGTTATTGGCTCATTTTCATCAGAACACGTGTTGCCATCACCGAACTCTCCGAATTTGGCGCACTAAGCAAGTTGGCCGCGCAGAAGTCCTCATATGCAAATCGCTCTTCATGCCCTGGTGCATTTTCTAATGCTGTTGATATGTCTCACGACCTGTGGACTATCAGACGCAGCTATGCGTCACAGCGGATACCGTTTAGGAACCCGCCATTCATTATGTTCATTCAATTGACGGTTAGGATGTGCTCTAGGCAATTATGCTAATATCTGCAACTAAACCATTTCGTCCATTCTGTTGCTTCGAGGATGTACATTCTGTTATGATTATCTTACATACGGCAGTGTTTTCGGATACATCATCTTCACGATTTGCGCTTCCGCTTTCCGACTTTGATTAAACCATTACGCCCTTTCTTTGCCGGTCCAAACTGCGGCCACCACGCAACATCGCTTTCGTCCTACTTCCTAAAATGCCTCTTCGAGACTCCATCTGGTATGGGTGACGTGACGTGACACACTCTGGTGTAATATAGATGAAGTTGAAAGCTGAGCTTGATCAGATTCCAGGCTGTTTACGAGTAATGGAGGTTGACAGTTGAATGCAAACACTGGGGAACTTCTTCGGACATATTGTTCTAAGCATATCAAAGACGTTTGTTGTCTACTTTGAGTTTCCTGTTGCTCTCAAGGACGATATCCCATTCTTAAACTGGAATGCGTTGAGAAACAAACATGGGATACTTCAAGGTTGGAAAGTATATCGTGAAGAGGAAGATTGGGGAGGGCGCTTTTGCAGAAGTTCGTCTAGCAGTTCACGAAGACACTGGAGAGAGGCTTGCCGTGAAGATATTCGACAGAGCATGTTTTCCGAGGCCAGACTTCGAGAAAGATATCCGACGAGAAATTCAAATCATGCAGTACTTGCATCATCCGAATATTGTGAGTATGAGAACTGTGCTTGTGACTGCGAGAAAGATATACATCTTCATGGAACTCGTAACCGGTGGGGAGCTTTATGACGCAATCGTTCGCAATCGTCGCCTAAGCGAGTCCGTTTCACGGAGATACTTCCAACAAATTGTTGATGCACTTGTGTATTGCCACAGCAGAGGAGTGGTTCATAGAGATCTCAAACCAGAAAACTTACTTCTCGACGAAGAGGGAAATATAAAGATAACAGACTTTGGCATGTCGTTCATGAGGGAAGCCATTAAACCAGAGCTGCAGTCCAACCAGCTGCTCAAGACTCAGTGCGGTACCCCGAAATACATGGCACCTGAAATCATTGTAAGTGCAGCCGACGGATACGACGGAGAAAAGATTGATGCTTGGGAATGTGGAATGGTGTTGTACGCCTTATTAGCAGGATACCTACCATTCCATGGGGATGATGACCTGGAAGTATTCCAGTCGATTCTGCGAGGTCGAGTGCTGTTTCCGGACCATTTTTCACCGTCGGTTCGCGACGTTCTTTCGAAGCTACTGTGCAAGGATCCTAAGCAACGTTCTAGCCTTCGAGATATTCAACTCCATCCTTGGTTCCTCATCGACTACAAAGGAGATGCAAAGAGAACGAGAAAAGAACCTCCTCCTGCTCCTCAGTTTCGCCACCCAGATGGCATAAGTTTCCACAGCCAGGTTACGGAGTCTGCTGAACCTTTTCTGAACGATATTGCGGGGCTAACAGCATGTACTCGCAAGCATCTAAGTATAAGAACAAGTCGGCAGCTTCCAGTTGCTCACGGTATGAACTTTAAAGAACCCACGAGGAAATCAAAACCTAGTCTTCGTGGTGGACAGCGCGGCGCAAAACCAAACAAGGGCAGAGTTTCAAACATTGGCCTTCGTCTTGAACAACAGCTGAAAAACGGAGTAGCAAGATTAGAGGAAACCGACAGCGGGAAAGAAGAGGTTAGTTGGCCTCAAAAACCTAAGCCCAACCCAAACATGTCCTTGTCCCTTCTTCCTTCACCACTCGAAGAGAATGTCGTAGAACTACAAGAGGTGATCTGTCATTCAGGCGATAATGTATACAGTCCTCGCGCACAGGAGACTGTTGACAAGTCTCAAAGAAGTTCAAGAGACAAAGCGGCGTTGAAGAGTAATCGCCGCCCCAATCTGTACTCTTTGCCGCCATCAACAAACCGGGATGCAGTTTCCGCCGAAGTTGATGAAATTGATGGTCCCGTTTCGTTCCGAGATCGTCTAAAAAGTCCTTTTGGCTCAATAGCTCGAACGATCTACAACAGCGTTGGTCAGGACGGGGGCAGCTTAATGTCGAAACAGTGGAAGAACTCGATGCGGTCCAGAGGATTACCTGGAGAAAAGGCGATCTCGTCTGCTTCTCTTAACTCTGTAGGCACATGGTTTAATGAATCTCCAACTTCGATAATGACTAAAACGAGCCCAGTTTGTGCGGAACCGAGAATTAAGAAGTCCTCTGGTTCTCGAAGCTCCAATTCAAATCATGAATCCTCTAACACAAAGGAGCCATCGCATCGCATAGAATCTGGTCGGGGCATGCACTCGGATCAACATGATCCAACGGACGATGGCTTGTCCCCGCCGTCGTCAACATTTCGAAAACTGGCAGCGTTTCTAAACATGAAGGGTTCACTTCGACGAGACTAAGCGTCAAGTGTGCGACAACTGCCCTTGATATGAGGGGCAGAGGTTTCTCTTCGAATAAATGGTTCCATTGAAGTTCGAAAACCACTTTGAGAACAAGAGTAACTACGTAATGTGTGTGTCTTGGTGGGTGCACACTCCTGAAGACACGCAAGAAAAAACTGGATGGAACATATCTAAGTGGATCGGATGCATCCCTAAACCCATATCGTACGAATATGGATGTAAAGGGTTGCCGGGACCTACATGAGCCACCTTGCATGCGGCCAGTGCTACCAGCAAAGGAATCTATTTGCTAATTAGACTCGTACGGTACAAGAGAAAAACATCAACCTTCAAGGACTTGAACTAGTTGCAGTCTGAGGCATTCTATGTACAACGAAAAATAACCAAACCTGAACAGCTAACGCTAAATGTCGTGATCGAACCTTTTCTTCGCTCTGTATAGTTGCGACTCACATCATACCGTACAACCAATGTAGATGAGCTTCCATTCGCTTTGTACTCTCATCAACCGCTCCCTCGTCAACATCTAGCCCTAGTCCGCTCATTTGGTTATCTATCCAGTCCATGACCTCATTGTCAGGGACGGAGAATTTTCTCGCAAACCAGTGAGGTGAAGTGCGAAGTCTGTCCCAGAGAGCGTAGGAGCCGTCTGACTCGCGCAATTTGTCAATAGTGTACGGATGTTGCCCAGAAGGTTTTCCATTGACTTCCCAGTACACAGTACGCAATGAGTGAGACACGATCGTCTTGTTGAAGTCTGGGTTATTCCAGAACAAGGAAACGTAAAAATGTTCTGAGGCATCTTGCGAGAAAGCCATCGAAAGCAACATCTTGCGAGCATATGGGCTCGAAATCATAAATTTGCATGCTTCGCGGGTGAGAATGAGCCAACCTTCGCCTTTGACGAACTCATAGTTAAGCTTGGAAAACAAAGGAGTGGTCTGATCCAGGATGACAAGCTCGGAATCTTGAGGCTTTTCAGACATACCCAGAGCTGTATCGACGGCAATCCTTTCAAGACGATACTCCTTTGTACGGTTCCACTGCTCCTTTGGAGACACAATGAAGAAGTTAGAGGCTCGCTCCCGCACATGAGGCATTGCAAGAATCTTACGTGGCACTTCTGGTGCTACCAACGGGTAATCAGATCCTGAGAGATTTATGAAGTAATCCCAGTGTCCGCGTTCCAGAAGATGAGAAATAGCAGCCATGTTATTCAAAACCATAGTGATGCCCCGGTATGTGACCGGCTCACGCGGCATGACCAACACATTGGAATAGCGCGGCTCGTTCTTGATTTGGGAAACAAGGGCGACAACGCGATGGGCAGGGATTTTCTTGTCAAAGTGCAAGGCGTAGAAGTTCCCAGGGTGGTGGATTCTGGACAACAAACGAGGCGTCAAGGGAAGAGATGATTCTGATATTTGAATGAAGTAGGCAATTGTTGCTTCGTCTGTAGCATCCGACAGACGAGTAACGTTCTCTAGAGTCCATCGCTTTGCTTGCCAATGCGGTGTAAAGTTGTCTGCGCTAACAGGCGAATGTGACGGTTCCCCAATATAAGAAAACGTCGGAACGCGGGCTTGGACGCAGAGGGCAAACAGGAACATAGCGTTAAAGAGAACAACGCTTGGCCGCAAAGAACCTTTCATAGTTTTCGAAAGTGGTGATTGCAGTGAGCATCCAAGTAACCCGGAACGGAGCGGGAAGAAAGGTTAATGTATAGAGGCGAAAGTCACGATCTCGGTCGTTCGACGACAAGACAAGAGACAAAGGAGAGCGAAAGGGCTCGAAAGACAAGACAGGGCAGAAACCATAATGAAACATAGTTGGGCGGACAGTGGGACGGGTTTTATGGGGACGAAGGTGTGTTGGTAAGGTGGAGATGCGGGAACCACGATGTGAGCACCTTGGCAAGTTTCGTTGCAACGAAGCGGGCAGAACGGTCGTCAAACATTATTGCGAAGGAACGTGGCATTATTGGAACTGTGCCGTCGTGTTCACGGGGCAGTACGGAATAGTGGCCAACGGTGCTTTCACATAGGACGGAACAATAACTATCGGGCGATGTACGGGGGTATGTTTATACCTCCTGTACGTACATCGCGGGGCGAGCGGGCCGTAGCGGTGCGGCCAGACTGAGATCAACGTTACGTTGTGTCTGACACGGAAACTAACGCATGCAGCCTCTGCTAAAGATCAGACCGCTAGTGCCTCTACGTCCGGCCCTGGAAACCGTTCATCCTTTTCTCATGACAAAAGCTTTGTCTGCAGCAGCGCTCTCCAGGCTTCTGTGAAATAAACCCGATACGATGAAGCTGACAGTGTCAGCTCTGTACAGCATCGTTCTACGGTAGAACTTCTACCCTTGTTCGGGGCTAGCGTACTGGTGTCTATCTTACACCTTTGTAAAGGGTTAGCCTCCCCTTAACCCTTACCCTTAACCCTCTACTGTGCGGTACGTCTTCGCCTGTTTTGTCGACCTAAACAATTGTGACCGCCACACAGTCAGATCGCAGTGTAGGGTTCAGCTTGTCATGTTGTAACCTTATCCTTCTAACCTTAACCCTTTACCCTTGTTCGTTTGTACCCCCACATCTCGTCACCCTCATGCGCGCCCCAGAAGAAATGCCTCAACCTCTCTTCTGAAAACCATCCAACTCTGCCTTTGGTCAGGGCCAGTTCTCGTGAACTCCAGACTCCCCCGTGCCTCTGATGCCCTTCACTTCCGATAACGCCCAATGTACCGTACACCCGATCTTCAACACTGGCACATCTTCCGAATGGCCCGCGCTTCCAGACCTCGCGTAATACCGATCATCGTCTGCGCCGTCTTTCTAGCAATCGAAACATTCCTCCTATCGATTCGCAATGCCGTACCGCTCCGGCACGTAATCTTCGTCGTTCTCGTCACTCTCTACGCAGCCTTTGCCAATTCCTTCATACGCCGAACAAACCATTCACAAGGTCTTCTGCCTTTACCACCACGTTCACTAACACCCGTTAGAAACTCGGCTCGCCTCCTTTTCCCCTTCACCTTCATCTTCTCCCTCTTCGTACCAATAGGTCTCCTCATAACCGCCGGAACCTCTCCCATAGATGGCAAGCCCTCCCGGCTTTACCCAATCCTCACCCCGCATCTGTTTCTAATGATCGCTCAAATCCTAGTAGAAACAGTTGGCTTTGTCTTGAGTAACACGTACACCCTCTACGTACGATTTGGGCTCACCATAGCATTCGTTGTGTATCGCATCCCTGTTGCCATCGAGTGGTATCGCCATGCAGAGCAATATGCCCATTCTGGGCAGGGCGCCTTGCTCCCAGCAGCGGTTCTGCCCCTCACTCAAGCCGCGGCAATTCTAAATATCGTGTACTGGATGTTTGCCTTGCTCTGCTTTCTTTTGCTGTACTGCTTACCAGCAATCCTCAGAGAGCCTCAACAACTGATAGCCCGCACTTCACCGAGTCCACAGAAGCCGGAATCCCGAGTCAGCGAGGAGCTTCAGTAATTGAACAACACACACTAAGCTCTGTTTTCTGAGATTCGATTCAAACGCAACCACATTGTGAAAGCTACGACTACAAACGAGCTAAATACGAATACGTGCTCATCCCTTCATCCAAACAATATAACCCTGTATCACGCATACATGCTGTCAATGAGCTCTGCATACTTATGGACCACAATTCTCCTCTTCACCTTCATTGACGGTGTTAGTTCTCCGCCATCCACAGAAAAATCGTTGGGCAGCATTCTGAACTTCCGTATCTTGGCTGCATTACTGATGGCATGCTTGTTTGCTCTTTCAAGACCCTCATTGATATATTGCTCCCATGCGGAATCATTCGCGGCTTCAGCGACAGTCTTGATTTCGGGGTTTATCTCACTTGCAGGTCCTACCAGTTCCCCTTCGTCATTGATGTACGGTACTACCAAACACGATACAAACTTCTTCTTGTCGCCAACTGCAAGCACACGCGATAGAGCAGGTAGTTCCGATCTGACTGTGGCTTCCGCCAACGCTGGGGCAACATTCTCCCCACCAGCTGTCACAATAAGTTCCTTTGCCCTTCCGGTTATGGTGATAAATCCGTCTTCGTCAATTCTCCCTAAATCTCCAGAATGAATGAATCCTTCGTCATCGATGGTCTTTGCTGTTTCTTGCGGATTGTGTAGGTAACCAACGAATATATTTCGCCCTCGAAAGCATAGTTCACCCTCCCCAGTTTCGTCTTTCTTAAGCACTTTGACTTCACAGCCGCGTATCGGTTTACCAGATGACCCTGCCCGATATTCGCCAATATTAGACGTCAATGGACCTGTGGCTTCACTCATCCCATACACATCTGCAATGCAGATGTCAAGACTCTTGAAGTATGCGTCGGTACTATTTTGCAGCGGGGCAGCAGTGTTGACAACCAGTCTACAGCGATCTAGACCAAGTGCTTTCTTCACATTGTCGAACACAAGCATTCGAGCTAGTTGGTATCCCCACGGCATCAGATCATCACCAGAGTCCCGCGCTTGAGATGCAGCAATGCCTATTGATTTGGCCCAAGAAGAGATAGCTCGTTTCACCGGTCCGGACTGAGCACCTATTTGAAGGAGCTTCTCTTGAATCTTCTCGTATACCCGTGGGACTGCCACAAACACAGTTGGTCTTATCTTCTTCAAAGTCTTCACTAATGAACCTTTCAAAGCGTCTGGTTCGGCAAAAGTTAACTGAAACCCGCCGAGGATTGGCCCGGCAATGTCGACAACGTTGGCAGCGATGTGAGAGCACGGTAGAAAGGAAACCAAATGGTCAGCAGATGTCATTCCAGTGAAGTCCGCGACAAGACGAACAGTAAAGACAACATTATCGTGCGATACCATAACGCCTTTAGGAGGCCCTGTGGTTCCACTTGTGTATATCAGCTTGCAAACATTCTCCGGAACTTGCTGACTACTTCGGGCGTCGAGGTCCGCATCGGACACACCGTCTGCTAGGGCAATAAAGTCATTCCACTTGTAAACGAGCTCCTTGTGTTCTGGATACTTGGTGAGATCAACCTCACCCCAGATTACAATTGCCTTGAGATTGGGGCACTCATGCACAATGGAGAGAACCTTCTCCAACGCTTGCATGTCGTCGACAAAAATGATGCGACTGCGACTATCCTGCAGGATATAAGAAACAATCTTGGCTTTGTTCGTTGTATAAATTCCACTCGGCAAACCTCCTGCCAAGACGGCTCCAACGTCAGCTGCAAACCATTCAACAGAATTGAAACCCAGAATTGCAACGCCATCAAAACGCTCCAGATGAAAACTGAGACAGGCTTTCCCTACCTGTCTAGCCAGTGCGTAAAACTGGCCAAGAGTATACTGCTGGCCGTTTGCGCGGGTGTACAGCACTCGTTCAGGGTCTTTCTCCACAGCGACGGCAATGGCGGCGCTCAAGGTTTCTGCAGGATAGTTTAGTCGTTGACCTACAATGGGACGTAGATCGGTTACGTTTGTCGCCCAGAGAGAGGCCATGGTGAAGACCTGAGCACAGAGGGGAGAGCTACAACACAGCCAAGAACTGGGGATTTGCAACCACGACGGTTCGCAGTGAGAAGAGCGGAGACGACAGAATGTAATTCGGTAGTGGGTCTACGAGGTAAGGGGCAAGGTTCCGAAGCAGTGAGCGATATGCGGATGAACTGGTGCCACCAAACCATTCCCTTCACACTGCAAATCTATGGCTTTTCTATCTCCTTGCAACTCACGCTTATTTGCGCAGATCGCAGGATTTGCGTACAGAAGACGACACCTCGGTGCAATATCATAATGTACCAAAAGGTGGGTCACTTTCAAAGATTTAAAAAGAATATATAGAGAAAGTGTACTTTATACCTCAAAACTTCTTCTATAAGCCCTTGAATGGTTCTCCTCACGTCGCATCTGCTCAAAACACCGAATAAGGACTCCGTAGGTCTCCTTCACGGCGCAATAGTTAGCAAATTCAGTATCCTCAAGGAACCTAATAATGCACAAATACCGGGTCAAATGCCCCGTGGCATCGCGTCCTTAAAAACCAATTTCAATGGAAATCCGAGGTAACCGCACCAACAGAACGTGTACGTAGCCTCGCAGTGCTACGGCGCACTGAACGGTTTGCTGCTAGAATCCTGGCTCGTTCACTGCGAAGTGCAAGCCAGGCAAGATGCGCTTGCTTCTCTACTTCAGCTTGAACACGCCTCCTCTGCTTCTCAGCCAGCTCTTGTTGCCTTGCCAAACGATTTGCCTCCGCCTGTGACGCTCTCTCTTTTTTCTCTTTTTCTGTTTGTCTACGCTCTTACTCGCGCTCTTGTAACTCCGTAAGTACTCTCTCTTCTGTCAATAATAACCCAGTAGTTGTATTCAGCGTCACGTTCACTAACACGTCTCTATCACTACGCAACAAATTGACCGAAGCAGAAAATGACTGAACCAGATCGTGATAGGTCTTAATTGCCGCTGAATGAGATTCTGCTCCCTCCAGATTGGTAATGTCTGTATCCTTGATAACTTCAGCGTTAATGCCTCCCCTTCGGTTGTCCCAGAGTCCGCAAGCCTGAAACTCACTCGTTATGTTCTGAACGTTTACCGCTTGATTGTAGGCATTTGTAAGAAGCTCGCGTATGGTTTAGAAGTCATTCTTAGTCTCATCTTTCACAAACATGGTGTGTTTGTTTACCTCGTTTCGAAACGCAGTCTTGTATGGAGAGAAAACCGAAAGATCAATAGGTTGCGTACGGTGGCTGGTATGTGCCGGTAATCCGACAACGACGATGTTTTTGTCCTTGAAAAGTTGCAGAACTTTGTAAGAACAATGCGCCCCGTATCCATCCAATGCCAGAATGATACTCCGATGTCTCTACCGCAGAAGTGAAGTTTCTTCCACAAACTTCTCATCCCAGTGGTAGAAAATATCAGTGTCTACTCCAGCCTTTTCTCTATACACAAAATAGGCAGTGGGAGGCAGAAACGTAGAAAGGGTTTCTCTGGTTCCGTCGTGTCTCTTCCTGTACTTGGCTTGCTTCCCTGGTAACACAGCAAGTGGACTCCATGCTCTGCCATCTGCGGAGACTACCGGCATCATAGTGACGTGTTGAGCGTTCGCTGCCCAGTTCAGCTCAACGGAATTGCTTCGTCCTTTTGCATCAAATACTGCTTTTGCGTGGGATCGGGATGCAGTACTCGTTGAAAAACCACTTTCGTCGATATTGAAAACCTGTTCCGGTTTGGTTATCTTGTACTCTTTGAACAGCTTTAGTCTGGCAAAGTGTTTTGCAAGGTTGGTTGGCGACATAGCGAGCTGACGGGGTTTTTCCAGTTGGGACCTGCGCTTGAGAGAGAGGTCTGGATGTCGCCGTATGAAATTCCGAACGAAACCATCACCTGGTCTGTCGTTTCTGAACGGCAGTTTTGTTTTACATTGCTGTGGCAACGAGCTGACATAATGTTGCACCAAGTCCTTCAAACAATTTCGAGAAAGAGGCGTACCACGGTGCGAGAAGGAGAGCACCGACGCCTTGATAAGTTGTTCTTCTTCACTTGTGAAGATTTTTTTGATGCCTCTGCCTCGTGTCGGCGTGTTGTGATTCTCGCGATGGGTCAAACGCTGCAAAGAGGAGTACGCGAGATTGTGAGCCAGCGCGCATTTTCGGATGGAGATGGAGGAGCTAAGAGGGTTGGAGAGAGCTTTGGCGTAGTTCTGGCGGTCAATGCGTTGTTTTGGGGCGGTGATGCGCTTTTTCGGAATGACGGCTACTGATGAATGAAATACTCAAATTCTTGAAACTGGGCTTGTCTTCAGTGATTTTAGGGGGCAGAACAACAGCCTAGAGACACGATATGTCATCATTCAATAGAGAAAAGTGCGCTGAATCTGATGGAGTGGTCAGATTTGAATTCATATGAGCCGTTTTGGAGCTGAAGTAGTTCGAAGAGCCGGAGATAGGTTCAGCTTTGGAAATGTGGGTAAATTTAATCGTTAAACCGACCCATATTTGTCCACTGACCCATGTTTGGTGTACCCGATGATAGACTACGCGGGCTTTACAGCCCGAAGAATAGGAATAAAGCGATAGACATTGTTCTGTAGTGTAATGAAAAATGCCTACTTTTGCTAAAAAGTGCAAAAATAATAATAAAAGGTATGTGTCTTCAACGAAGATGAGTAAAAGTGGCAAATGTGCCACAAATGCCACCCAGTGCCACTATTAAAACTTGCCGGCATGCCACTATTAATGGTGAGTGGCGCAGCCTGCGAAGTGGCGTTGGAGCTTCCAGTATTCGATTTGTTGATGCTTACTGACAGCTATGCCTCCAAAGAAGCGAACTACACCATTCACGAAGGGCCACGAAGTGGCATATGGTCTCCGGTTGACCAAGATTGACCCTAGTGAAGTGCAACGCCCTCAGGGAGGGATTCTGGGTACTTGAACGCTTTCCCGATATTATCGGTTGTGTAGTGTGTATATGAACTACGCCCCACAATGGTGGGTATGGACACGTGGGACACGGTTTTGGGGCAATTGGCGGTTGGCCACAGTAGTGGATGTTGCCACGGAATGTGGAGTATTTTAGTTAATTTTATTTATTATTTTCACACCCATTTCTGGGAAGCTAGTACTTAGTGCGACGGCGCACTGCCGTCGCACCAGTAAACCTTCCCCAACAAGGGACCCCAACCTGGGGAATTGGCTCTGAGCTTTACCGCCTCCGCGTGTTCTCAACTCCTCCTTGGAGGGAAGCACCGTAGTGTACGGAAGTTCACCCCCCTTGCACATCTAAAGGAGACCCATCATTGGGAGTACTAATTGTTCCAATCATATTGGTGTTTCGCCCTGTATAGGGAGTCCTGTCCACCGGCATTGCCGTATCTACTCGTCGCTCTCGCGACCCACTCGTCCTTCCTCTTTCCCCTTTTTAGGGTAGCACCTCCCGCTATCCGCGGCCCTCGTGTGCGCATCCGCTCACACACCCCCACTTACGTGGAAACATACCTCTACTGAGGATCACGCCCCGCTCACGCGGATACCGATTCTTCGCCTTCACCTCCCTGCGCGAGTCGCGACAGGTGTCCCTGGTCTTACAAACCGGCTTCGCCGTGACACCTCTGGGAGGGCTCTACCCAACTGGGTTCACCTCGTGAGAGGAAGATCCCGGACGTCTTTCGGTGTTTTTCCCCTTTGGGGCATTGCACCACAAAGTGGTCTCCCGACCTAGAATCGGTTTTTGTTTTCCCTCTTACGAGGTTTGTTTTCATTCACCGGAAGTTCCGTGATCGTTTCCCGTCGTAACGGTATTTCCTCATGTCGAGAAATCCCTCCGACGCGGAGCCAGTGGTTACGCGTAGTCGCTCCCGCGACAACGCGGACACTTCCGAAGTTCGGTTCGTACCCCGTATCTCTATACGGACAAGTTCCAGCCGTGCTGGCGCCGCTTCATCGCGGAATGATACCCCCGACCGGGAACCCCGGAACCTCCTTTTGCCCTCGTTATCACCCCCGCAGGGGAATGCAGCATCGACTCCGGCTGTTGCCGCAGTGCCCCAGGCACCCCGGCCTGCTCCCGCTGTCGCGGCTTCAAGCCCCCGTGGAACGGGCGATAACACCCCCCAGGGGACTTCCCTGGAATCCCAGGTCCGCGCTCTGTGGACCGCCCATGACACCCTTGTAGGGGAACTAAAATCCCTCCAAGAGGTGGTCTCGGCAACCCCCGTAAAGGAGGTCGCCGAGGAGCTCCGTATTTTACGGTCGGACGTCAACTCCGTGTTGGAGAGTTTGGGACAACCCGCCGCCTTCATCGAAGGAGTTGAAGCCCGATTTGATCGGATTGGTGCCCGCCTGGAGACGCTGGAGCAGTTCGTCCTCATGGACAAACCATCCCCGGGTGATCCGGTAAACGAGGCATCGCACAACGACCAGGTTGCTGGGAAGAAGAAACGCCGTCACCGACGGAAACATCACCGAAACTATTCGGACTCCGATTCTTCGACATCGTCGGACTCACCCCGAAACCATTCGGTTAGCTCGAGCTCCTCGGACTCCGACTCGGAGGACGAGAAGCGAGGCTACTCCTCCCGCTCGAAGCGGTCATCGGCCACTGAAGGTGTGGTCCGAACCCGCCAGAAGGGGAGAAGACACCCCGGTCTCCGGGAATTGAAACCGACAAACCCGGATTATCGGAAGCTTTTATCATACCGGTACTACCGGCTTGAAGATTCGTCACTTGGACGTACGCCCCGTGGTACGGGAAAGGTGCGAGAATGCATTAAGCGAATGCAGCTCTCGCTCCGCAACCAGTATTTTACTGGAGAGGACCCAGTCCTAGTACTGGATTTCCTATCCCGCTTTGTAGCGGAGGCCGATATCCTCGGTATGAATGAGGGACAAGCCTATTTGGCTTTACCGTATTTCTTACGGGGAGTGGCCGAGGACCAATACACCTCTGTCCGAGGATCTTCTCGCGCCTCCGAGGGAGGAGTTACTTGCTGGCCGGAGGCTGTGCAGTATCTTCTGCGCTCCTACGCCACCAACACCGCTATTCAGCAGGCTATCCTCGCTTTGCGAGATACACGCCAGCGTGCTGGAGAGACCGAGACCGATTACTCGGTGCGCCTTAACAAG
Source organism: Gracilariopsis chorda (assembly GCA_003194525.1). Taxonomy (NCBI): domain Eukaryota; phylum Rhodophyta; class Florideophyceae; order Gracilariales; family Gracilariaceae; genus Gracilariopsis; species Gracilariopsis chorda. The sequence goes on from NBIV01000221.1 coordinate 132,579, forward strand.
GCTTTCCACAGATGTGGTAACGTATACCCCGCTGGGGAGCGCAGTACCATGTTCATTGATGGTCTTGACCCGGCAATCCGGAGTTTAGTTACCCGTTATCGGGAGGACAAGCGAAGGATCACCTACCTCGAGCTGGTCCAACACGCTCGAGCGGAAGGGGATGCACTTCGTGCAAGAACTCCGAACAATCGGTCTAAATCCGCCAAGGCGTTGTTGCTGGAAAGCGAAGCTTCCTCTCTTCCGCTCACCGCGGATGGGAACCCTGGACAGGGATTTGATACCGTGCATTTAGCGCAGGGGGATGGTGTGTCGATACCCACCAGTGAGTTACCGTCAACGACGGAGATGACCCATGATACGGGAACAGAAGATCCCGTTCTATACGGTGGTAACAGTCGGGTTCAACCCCAACGACTCCCGTTTTCAAACGGTCAATCCCGTTATCAACGGCCTGGATGGACTGACACCCGCCCTGCGGTTCGCTTCTCTGATACTCGGAATAATAATCCGCGTGTCGCGGTGCTGGCTCTCATTTGCCACCTGTGCTATGCCCATGGCCATACCTCTCCTCAGTGTATTTGTTCACTGAAGGATATGGCCAAGGTGGTGGCAAATTATGAGGCCCTCACTCCAGAGGAGAAACGTTCCGTCCCGACGGCTTCCTACCTCCGTGCTAAAACGGACTTTTCTCACGCCCTACCACAGACCCCGCGTGCGCGGCAAGCTTCATACACCCCGATTCGGGAGATCACGCAACCATCCGTTGCAACCCCCGCTTATGCGGATAGAAACCCCCGTCAACGGGATGAAGCACTCGTTGTCGAGGAAACCAACCCACCGCCGAAGGCGGAAAACTAACTGAGGGAGTCTCCCCTTTGGGAGAGGCGTCCTCAAAAACGAGGCTGTTGGCGCCCGAGGCGTCCTCGCCTCGCTCCCCGGTGAAAGTCCTCTCGAGGAAAGACACCGCTGACGCGGACTCTGCGCACCTCGGTGTGTTGCGTCGCCCGTGGATACGGAGTAAAAATCCCCGGATTCCCGGTAGAGTCTTGGTCTTGGCCAAGCGCAATTATAAGGTCTATGCCGACCTTGGCCTTGATCCCCAGTTTATGGTGAGGTTTCTCACCGTCCTGGATACAGGTGCAGGCCCCAACTTTGTCGTGGAATCATTGTTACCCCCGCTTGTGCGGTCGCGTATCCGCTCTGACGCGGTCCCCGACATTTCGGATGCGAACAACAATCCGTTACAAACGGTGGGCACAGTGGACCTCGTCGTGAGACTTGGTACATCTGTGGTGAAGTTGGACTTCATCGTTTGCCGTTCACTGGCAGCACCAGTCATACTGGGATGTGATTACTGCGACAGATTTGTCGACGCAATCAGGCCCCGCCTCAGGCGTGTAGAACTTGACGACGGATCGTCGGTTCCGATTGTTCGCCGCCCGCTAAAGCGGTCCTCTCGGAAACAAGTTCCGCTCCCTGCTGCGCAGGAACCACCGCCCGCGTCCCGCGAGTCCACCAAGCTCCGCGTCGCTGCCTCGGTTTCTATACCGGCGGAGTCCCAAGTCTGGGTACAGGTAAATTCCCGTCAACACGGTCTTCGGGTTATACAACCCCTCGCCTCGTTGTACGAGAAATCCCAGCTGGCGCTGGCTAATGGAATTGTCTCCATTTCCCCGGATGTTCCTTTCCGGATATTGGTTGCCAACCTTGGCAAACACCCCCAGTATCTGGTCAAACACCAAGTAATTGGGAGTGTAACCCCCCATCCTATGGGAATGCTGCCAACGAAGATGACAGCCGCCGATGTACTCGGAGTTACCACCTCTTCTGAGGAGTTCACCCCGCCGTCCGAAGACGTCAAGTCTAAGGAGGGGGAGGAAACCGCTACTTCAGCGTCGAACATACCGAGTAACTCGGAATTGCGAACCACACCTGTTCCACAGGACAATGCTCCATCGAGCAATGACCGGATTGATCCGGAAAAAGCACTTGAAGCGCTGGACTTCAGCCACGTGCCAGAGTCGCACCGCAACAAACTCCGTACTATGTTACGGGAATTCACCACAATGTGGGATGGCTCGCTTGGCGAGATTGATGTAACGGAACACCGGATCGATTTAATCCCCGGTGCGCGACCGGTTGCACAACCCCCTTACAGGGCAGGTCCGAAAGCTCGGGAAGAGGAGCAGTCCCAGGTGGACAAGATGCTCCGCGCAGGTGTGATTGAGCCCGCTCAATCGCCCTGGGCATCCCCAGTTGTACTGGCTTTAAAGGCTGACGGAACCTGGAGGTTCTGTGTCGACTACCGCCGGCTCAATGCCGTGACTGTTAGGGACACGTACCCCATCCCTCGTATGGACGAGTGCATTGACTCCCTTGGAGACGCCACCGTGTTCACGGCCCTTGATGCCAATTGGGGATATTGGCAAGTACCTGTCAGACAGGAGGATCGCGACAAAACCGCATTCACCTGCCATGCAGGAACGTACCGCTTCAAGCGGATGCCATTTGGGTTAACCAACGCCCCCGCCACCTTTCAGCGTGCAGTAGATATCCTACTCAACCGCTTTAAGTGGCGGAGTTGTCTGGTCTACCTTGATGATATTATCATCTTCTCCAACTCGTTGGACGACCATCTCACTCACGTCCGAGACGTGCTGACCGTACTCCGCGATGCTGTAATTACCCTCAAGTTGAGGAAATGCGAGTTTTTCACAGATACTGTGAAGTATCTGGGTCACATTATCCGTCCTGGACGGTTTAGCGATCGAGAAAGCTCGAGTCAAATCCCTCGTTGAGGCGAAAGAACCCCGTACTCAAACGGAACTGCGCTCCTTTCTGGGGCTGGTCAACGTCTATCGACGGTTTATCCCGAACTTTTCGGATACTGCAGCGCCCCTGAACGCGTTGTTGCGAAAGGGGAACCCCCCAAAACTGGGAACATTTACGCCCGAGCAATCGGAAGCCTTTAACTCCTTGAAGGAGGCTGTCACATCAGCACCAATCCTACATCTCCCAAAACTTGGGTTGCCATACTCCGTAGATACGGACTCGAGCGACTACCAAGTCGGGTGTGCTCTTTTTCAAACCACCCCCGAGGGGGAACGACACCCAATTGGTTATTGGTCGCGCTCGCTCAATGTCCATGAGCGGAACTACTCCGTATCGGAGAAAGAGTGCCTCGCCGTCGTATGGGCGATGACCACTCTGCGCCCCTACCTTATGGGAGTCCATTTCACCGTGTACACGGATCATTCCTCACTGAGGTGGTTAATGAATATCTCCGACCCGTCGGGACGCCTCATGCGCTGGAGACTCCGCCTCGCGGAATATGACTTCCAAGTCATTTATAAAAAGGGCGCGCAGAACACCCAAGCCGACGCTCTGTCGCGTTTACCCACAAGTGGGGAGGCACTCCCAACGGAGGATGATGAAGTCCCATGTTTCATGGCAATGGACCCGGATGATCCGGAATGTGCCGTCGAGGCTGAGCCAGAAAACTGGGACGAAGATGCTGACTTCGACTACCTACTCGCATCGCGAGCATGATTCTGAGAAAACCCATACCGGGAAATTATGTACCGGTTGAGACCGAGGAAATGATCCGAGAACAATTCGGGGACCCCTTCTGTACAAGGATACGTGCACGCCTCAACGGCGGAGAGAACCTCCCCTTCGGGGTGAACGACATTGGTTACCTCGTGAGGACCGTCGAGGCTACCCCACAAGTTGTGGTACCGCACACGCTACAGAAGCGGATATTGCACCTTTCGCATTACCCGAAACTCGGGGGACACTCCGGTGGGAGGAAGCTTTTATCTAACCCTTCGCAGGGATTTCTACTGGCCCGCCATGGTGGTTGATTGCTACGCTACGGTACGGTTCTGCACGCAATGCGCGAAGAACCGGGTCAAACTCCGGAAGCACTCCAAACGGATGAAGCTATTCCCCGCCAGGGCGCCGCTCGAGTTTGTCGCAATTGACATTCTCGGACCATTTGCTCTCTACCAGGAGAGGCAACAAGTTCCTACTCGTTATTACGGACAGGTTCTCGAAATTAGTTCGGACAGTCCCTCTAAAGAGGATTACCGCCTACACGGTCGCTCACGCCTTTGTGCGGCATTGGGTGTTTTGCCTACGGACCTCCTTTGGAGCTACTTTCCGACAACGGGAAACAGTTCGCATCGCGATTTTTCCAGGACGTTCTGTCGGATACTGGACGTGAAGAATCTCTTCACGACCACGTATCATCCCCCAGTCTAATGGGCAGGTCGAGCGTTTCAAACCGGACAATGCTCGCAGCTCTCCGTGCTTACACGGCTGACCACCCCAAGACTTGGGATATCTACACGGATGCCGTGACCTTTGCGTTACAATACGCAGGTACACCGGACTACCGGAATATCCCCTTTCGAGTTGGTCCTTTCACGGACACCCCCGCCAATGGCGTTGGAATCCCAACCTACGTTGGACGCGTTCCCTTCTGTGAAGGATTACCGCCAGAAGTGGAAAGCATGGCTGACCAAGCTGGTACCCGCAGCGCGGAAGGCGATGGACCACGCCCAAGCCGTCTACAAACGGAATTTCGATGCTCGCTTGCGAGGAGGCAAACCGGAACAGATCAACTCCGGGGACTTCGTATTCGTCCGCAAGGAGTACTACAACCCTGAAAGGGAGAAGCACCATAAGCTCTCGCCTGTGGCGGATGGTCCTTTCAAGGTTATCTCCGTCACGACGGACACAGTGGTTGTGGAAATGGGTGACGCGCATGAGCGGTTATCTCGCGATCGCATCGTGCTAGCTCCGCCACCCTCGACTGAGGCTGCACCAGCTACGCTGGACCCTACGCTGGAATATGGCTCTGCATCCGATACATCGGTGGTGAGACGGCCTACCGTGCTACCACACCCCTCCCGGGGACTCTCAGACCTACCGACCCTGTCGGACTCACCGGCTCAGCCGGGTAATTCGGGCCTCTCTGTGCCGCCCCTATGGCGCGAATCTACACCCGCCAGGCGGGGCATGTTATCCCTTATCCCGCCGCTCCGTCTCAGGAGGGGGAGGAGAACACTCGTTTTTCGAGGAATGAGATCGCCGTCGCAACGGGAAACACGCCGTACCATACGGACAACTGACCGCGGAGCACGGAGTATCTCACGCGACACTAATCCCCCGTCCTCGGGCAGCGCTGTGCAACAGGAACCAGACGCGCAGGTCCCGCAAAGGCGGCAAATACACCGTGTTACACGGGAAGCTGAAACGCAGCTACCGCACACCCCTGTCAGGGAAGGATCCCCGATACGGAGTACGGCGACAATCGCCCTCAATCCCCTGAGCAGGGAGATGCCTCAAAGCCGCCATTGACGGAAGTCCCCGCGGAAGCGGTTCAATCAGGTCGCTCAGACCCGCGCCCCGCGGAGAAGAGGCGCCCAGATACACCAGCGGCCGCTGGGAAATACCCACACCCCTATCGGGGAAAAGGGTAGCCAAGCCGCATCCGAAGCTTCAATCCCTGGCGCGCAGCGCTCGGAAACGCTCCCCGTCGCAGACGGAATCGAAGCCCCCGTTCCGGGGAATAATTTGCGCCAACTACCGCAACGCTGCGGCGAAGAACCGAGGAACTCGGGAAAAAACGCGCGCCATCGCACGCTCGAAACCGGTCGTACCGGACGCTGCTCCTCCTCATGGAGACGGTGCACCGCACTTAGCGGCAATTCCCCTGAAAAGGGTGTCATCGGCACCTGCCCGGAACCCCCCAGAGGGGAATTTTGACCAAAATACCGGTGTACCGGAGTTAGCCCCAGGCAAACCCGTCAGTAGCCGGGGACACCACGGCATCGCCGAACGTATGGTGCAGAGCGCTCGTGCGCCTGGCAGGGAGGCGGTTTGCCACCCAATCACCGTGTCGCACGGGACCCCCCAGGGGATTGTGGAAATGCCGATCCCGCAGAGCGGTCATCTTCCCGCAAACTCGCGGGTTCGTGCGCTCAACCGCGAAGGCGGAACCCAAGTCCCCCGCCGACTGGCGGTTCGCCCGGCCTACCGTGAAGACGGAAACAACGACACCCCTCTGGGGAACGACTTGCCGGTGAAAACCGTGGCACCACACACCCTCTTGAGGGATATTTTCCCGCATGAGCAGCGGCCACTAGGACAGCGCACGGCAACGTCAGAGTTATCGCCGAACACCCTGCTAAGGGACATTATACCGCACCGCGGGCAAACCCTCGCCAGGGATTACAACCACCACCCGGCACGGCCGGCAGGTCTACGAACGAGAGTTCGTAGTAGACCGACTTGTCGGACACACCTGGGACCAGGATGGTATTCTACAATACCGCGTCCGCTGGTACGGGTACGACCCCAGTGGGGATACGTGGGAGCCAATGGAACACCTCCCACGGTCGCAGGTCCTGCGATACCACCGTCAAACGGGAACTGCAGCTCCAGCCACGCTGGTAAATGCCCAAGTTGGGTAACGTTGCCGCGCGAGCGGAGAGCGAAAGGAAAGGATAACAAGGCAAAGTCCGTCGAAGACGGGGAACTCAACCGAGAAGCACCGTTCTAAACGGGAAAGTTTATTCAAGGGAGCAGCTAGCTCCCCACAATACTACACTACACTAACTGGCATAGCCAGGGAAAGAAGAACCAGGAAACTGGACCAGAGGTTTCACTC